>JABAKA010016292.1:0-10467 GCA_018857285.1 Termitomyces sp. Mi166#008 | reverse complement strand
TGGGCAGAGTGTGAGAAGGACCTAAACGTGCTTATGCCCGGGACCAGATAACATTCATGTTCTACGGTTGTCATTTCTCTTTATTTCTGATACAGGCTCGAAACACTGTACCTTGCTCCTAAGTCTCTCCTGGTCCTCTTTCTACTGTTCTCGAAGACAAAAAATGCACAAACTAATTTCAGTCGTTTTAATGAATTATCGAGCGATAGGAAGACGACGAATCTATCGATCAAGATTCAAGTTCGAAACCCAATCTGGCATCCCAAGATCTTCACCTTCTTCATAGTGTCCTCACATGCATTCCCCCACACACGTCAGGGAGAATATGAATACGTACAACCGCTTAGGGCCCTGCCCTAGTGCAACCATAATGGTACTAGTGGCTGCAACAGTCAATGATTGCTTGGTGCTGGACAGCATGCTACGGGAGGAGCACAGTCGGTGACACCACTGTCCCTAGGCCTGTTTGCCAACAAGGCAAGAAGGACACAGGGTCTGAATTGCTGATAACCATCTTCTGATTGGCAGTTTCACAAGATCTAACACTAGGCTGCACACCTATCTATGAGAAGTAAGATCATCTAGCCAGGGTCTGTTTAAGAGCGCATTTAACATTAGTGATCATGATTGCCAGCCTGCTTTTTTTCAAATCGCAGAGGTGACAAACACTTGGAATGGTTTTTCACTTTCAACCCCGCTGTTTCTCTTCTCCTTCGAGCATTACAGGTATCTTTCCAAGATAGACGTGTGAAGATGGCCAGTCCATTTGAACTTGTCTCTCCGAATCTAATACAAGTTGGTGCGATTCCCATTAGCGAATATCTGGCCTCGTGGCAAATGTACTTATAGATTGTTAGCGCCGTCTGATCACAAAGTTTGTCTCGCCACAACTCACTTGGTTATAATACCGCCTCTTCCGGCACCCATGGCGATTACTCTCCATAAGTACTCATGCTGTACTACTATTTCACTCTGTTAACCTGCCAGCATAATTATTCCCTGAAATTAGTAGCAGGAAGAATGTAGCTAGAGCTACTCAGTCTACTAATTAATCATTTTGATGACCTCTGCCCAACTTCCGTAGCGCGGCCGTCGGCATCAGACATTAATCGCTTCACGCTACGTATACCAAAATTCTGATGACAACCTTCTACATCCACTCTTCGAAACCTGATCTAATAACTTAACCATTCTCATGACCCCGCAGCTGAGCATCACTTATCCGAGTCTCGTGACTTCCACGGCCACCATTTTGATGATTGCTCTCCGGATCTACTGTTCGGGATCAGTACCAGAGTGGATGTAGTTCTTCAGTAACACTGCTAAGATAATCTTAGTTACTGTGTCATTAGTTTGATGACCTTTCAGATCCACGCGATCATCCCCCGCCGACCATTTTTGGTCACCACTCCATACTTATGATCGTACTCCGCCGTGTGCAACAACCACTGTAAATTGGTAAGTTTTGGTAACCTCTCACTATGTTGAGTTCGTTAGACATTTTCCACTGGAGTATGGATCGACACTGTAAAAAGGTATAGAAGAATCCAGAAAAGGACTATAAATTCAATATGATACAGATATGAGCCCAGAGTGTGGAATGTACAATGCGGAATAATTCCGACTACTCCCCCTTGCTGAGTATCTCATCGACACACACGCACACGCGCACTCACCAGTCCACTCACTCACTCTTGACCCTCTCATAGCCTCCCCTACTCGACGAACCACTCGCCCACCCAAACCAACTCGCCCTCCCCTGTGCCGCCGGCCTCACATGTCCCTGCCCCTGCTCGTCACGATCACCAACATCATACCCCTCCACATCACTCGGAACCTCTATCTCCTCGAACCGACCTGAACCGGAATTCGTGCGTTCCCTCAACCCTAGCTCGGACATCGAAGATGAGGGACGGGCAGTGGACCCCTGGGTGGGAGGAATAATCGTGTCGAGAGCCGCGAGCTCTGCTTCGAGTTTACGTCGGCGTTCGAGGAGACTCTGCTCTGAGTTTGAGTTTGAGTTCGAGCTTAAGTTTGAGGTTGGAGGGGGAGGGGTACGGAGTTGCGAAGTGGACGGGGCAGGTGCCGAGGTCGTTGCGGACCTCAACAGCGTAGCACTAGACGCCATAATCCCCGGCCCATACATCCTCCAGAGCGATCCAACAATCTGCGTCGGCACCAGTCCTAGTCCCTTACCCTCTGTATTCGTGTTAGACTGCGGTGTACTAGCTGCATTAGGTTGCTGCTGTCCCTGTAACGACGCGGCCGCAGCATCCCAGAGCGCCCTGAAGCGGTCCTGAAGGAACTGGTATGCACGTGCTTTGAGTTGTGCAAGCGTAGCATCGATTTGGGTCTCGTGAGCGTGGAAGAAGGGGTACAGGTGCATTGTGTAGATGTACGAAGCACCTCTTGTTTGTGGGAGGACGAGGTAGAGAAGGAAGAGGGTTTTTAGAGGATAGTAGAATGGAATCCTGGGTTTTTAGATTCAGTTTAGGCAGTTGAAAGGATGGAAAGAAAACGAGACATGCCATGAGATAAGCCATTCGGCGAGGTATTCGACGCCGACGATACAGCCGAGGACTGACCAGTACATAAGCCAGCGCTCGAGCTCTTCTTCAGAAGCAGGGCGCTGGCTCAGAGTCTTGTAAGACGCGTAGCCAGGGTAGAGAAATGCTGTTGCAGAGCTAAATCGATATCACAAAGATCAGTATGATTTCCTAGAGAAAACATTGACTACCTGATGATGCGAGCTGTGAAATAGAACAGCATCGTTTCCAGCAGAGATCAATAAATCAATAGGGTCGCAATCGTCAGTATGTAAAAATGAAAGATTTGGATGTAATGAGGGGATAGGTAAAGGTGTATCGTTGCCTCCGCGTGGAAAGGGGAAACACGCTGACGTAACGAGACTTTCTAATTCAAATTGAAGCACGTGTTTTCGATCACATACCAAGGGTTGATTTCTGTTTATTATACACGCTCCTAATGGTTCGTTTGACGATTCAGAAAAAACATAGGAAGAAGCCCACGGGTGGGGACCCGAATGCACCTACCAAGGCTGAGTGGGATCAAATGAAGGAGTATGGGTCGTTTATCGGTCCGTGGTGTGTTTGATGTACTTTTTGACGCGATGTTGATAAGTTTGTGAATAGTAAGAGACGAGGATGGACAGGAACATATGTTTCGAAAAGGCGAATGGTGAGTCGTTTTTTTAATGTGTACCTTTTTCTCCTAAGGAAAACAGCGCGATCATACTTCCTAATGGTCGAAAAGTGGGCGAACCAATTGAGATGCACGAGTACTGGGTTGGCAAGATTCGCGACATACGTGCGCGTGGAGACAGTGATGTATGGACTTATATACAGTGGTACTGGTCTGCACAAGAAGTGCGCACGTACATAAAATCCTTGTGAGCTGCTCCCATTTCTTCTCCGAACCACCTGACCAAACCGGCTCAGCGACGACACGCTCTGCAGCCCCTACGAACGCGTTTTTTCCGACAATTTTGACTACGTGTCTACCTCTGCATTTGACGGTTTGTTCTTTTTTCCATCCTCTAACTTGACATTGAACCACATCAGCCGTGGTTCCTCTATATAAACTCAATGACGGGAATGTCCTTCAGCCCTACATCCCTTGGGACACCTTCTACACGCGCTACACGTTCGAACATCGCGGGCGCATCATTTCGGTGCGCCACTTCCCTCCCCCTCCCCCTCCATCCACCGACGACTCTTCCTCTTCCTCCGATGAACAGCACAAGCCAGGCGAATACTCGTGTTTATGCAATGTACCCTATGTTCCGCTGAGTCTTGAGCTCCCCGTACACTTTCAAAACGCGGTTACAACGAAGGGAAAGGGTAAGGAGAAATCGAGAACAGGAGCAGGAAAGGTACCTAAGTCTCATACACTGATGCACTATTGCCCCCGTCCCACCTGCCGTCGATTCTTCCATGCCTCTTGCCTCCTCGAAGCGGGGTGTTTAGACCCCGATACGGGCGCGGCGAGCCGGAAACGCCGCTTGTTATGCGCGTCGCCTGACGTGAAGGGTGAGTTCGCGCTTGGTCGTGCACCTACTCAGGAGAAGAAGGGGGCACACGCGCACGAGGAGCCTGAGCCAGGCCCAGAGAAAAAACGTATAAGAGTAGGCACACCCCTCAAGGACTCCTCTGCTGCTCCTGCTCCTACCAGCGCACGAGGACGGGGACGGGGACGGGGACGGGGACGGGGACGGGGACGGGGTAGGGGTCGCAGTCGCGGGCGGGACAGAGGACGAGGCGGACGTCCCTCCATAACTTCTGCATCTATCCACCCTGTTCCATCTGCCCCACCTAACCCCTCCCCCTCCGCCGACGGAAAAGTGGACCCCGACGCAGAAATCGAGATGCTTCTCGCGTCACTCCCGCCTGACCTCGTGCTGATAGCCGAACAGCCAATCGTACGCGGTGCGGCGTGGCCGGCGGGAGGGCTTAGTGGGAATTTGGGCGCGGTGGTCAGGGCGCGAAGAATTGTGTATAGGGCTGTTTTGGGGCGGTGGAAGGGGAGGAGTAAGGGTGAGGGGGAAGAGGAAGAGGAGGAAGAGGATGAGTATTTGTTGGAGGGGTGGGAGGAGAGGGTGGGGGATGTGAGGAGGGCGGTCGTTGAATTGGATAGGGATAGGGAGGCTGAAGGGGTGGAGGGCGCGGAGGAAGGGGGGGAGGGGAAGAAGGGCAAGGGGAGAGGGAGAGTAAAGAGAGGGGTGAAAAGGAAGGGAGGTGCAGGTGCGAAAAAGGGCGCGGAGGTCAACGAGGGTGTCCTCCCGTTGTTGTGTCCCCAGTGTGAGGGGGCTATCTAGTGCTTTAGATCTATGATGGGTCCCACTACAGGGCAGGAATAATTCGCTTTGAATGTTCGATATCTTATGCGTGCTTGATCTGGGACGTTCAATACGTACATCTTACGGTACTACTTTGGCATACTCACTTCTCCCTCGTCCCCCTTTTTTGGAGCACTTTCTTGCACCCATTTTTTGTAACACCGGCTCCCACAGGCTCATCTCCATTTCCTATCCCTATCCTTACCCTACCACGTCTCAGTTGGCCTGCTAGTACGAGCACGGAGGTACTTGTGCGATGTAACTTGAAGTGTAACTCGTAGTTGTACATATATGTTACATACATATTATATACATGCTTATTGCGACGATACTCCGAAACTGGATTACTTCTGATGACTTGTTACTTCAGATAGTAGTTGTACCTTTTTTGTGCTTCGGCTAACGGTCCTACTAAGTATGATTCCCATTACGGTTCGTAGGATGAGCGCCACAGTTCCCCAATGAGTCTGCGCCACCTCTGATGGAGCGAGTTATTGGTACCGAAAAACATTTCTATAATGGTCTAGTCTCATTGGGTATGAGTCAGCACCAGGATATATAGTTGGGACATCAGAATTTCAAATATGAAGTGAAACCTCTTTAGCAATCTGGACCAGTTGATCCTGTGATAAATAAAGCCTTGAGTAAATTCCTGCCCCAGTTTATGAAGCTCATAGTTCACTGAGTCTGAGAGCTTGAGTTTGCCAATGTCAACCACTGGCACTACACAAGTTACTGTAACTAGATCCTCTAGAACAATGCAAACAAGCAGGTCTATTGGTCAGGGATCAATCTCCAGGTGAGTTCACAACACAAGCAAAAGATGGACAGCAAGGGAAGTGAAATCAGAAAAAGGGGCTAGTTAATAATGAAGTACAGCAAATGGAAAAGAACTAGTAATAAGAAAAAGGGGTTGACCAAAGTCAAGTACTAGTAAGGTGAGGAACACTCCCAATGGGTTAGCAGTACACAGGGGCCCAATAGCAAACTTGACTAACACACTAGCAATGAATAATTGTTCAACAGCAAGACTTGGCCCAAAGGCAGATGTTTAGGAGGGAGAAGCCTTAATTTAGAGTTGCATGTTGATAAGCCTCAAAAGTGGCTGAAGACAAAAAGCATCAAAATACACACTCCTGATGCAACATGACTGGTCACATGCTAGGAGCATATGACTTTCATTTTCACATTCCATTCTTACTTACATTCATATTCTATACAAGCCGAACAAGCAAAGCTGACCATTACAAAATATGCATTATAAAGACTATTTCTTTACCATTCCATTCTTACTGTACAAGTTTTCCATCAACCACATCAGCAATACACTTCTGACATAAGACAGTCTCACTTATAAATATTACTGATACAAAAACAAAGCACTATGGACTATTCCACATTACAAAACATTACTTACTTTTGATATATAAGCATTACCAAAACTAGACTACAGCACAAAAGAATCCATCTCTTTATCCTTTATGGCACTGCTTCAGAGCTTGAGTCTTCTCATCACTAAACATTTCTTGCTGCATACAACCCTAATTTAGGGTTCTACCCTCCCAACCATCTGCATTGGGCCAAGTTCTTGCCATTGGGCAAAACTCCATCACTAGTGCACTAGCTAAGTCTGCCATTGGGCTTCACATACTGCCAATTGTTGGCAGTGTCCCCTTTCCATTACTAGTGCTTGATGTTGGTCAACTCCCTTTCCAATAAGTCCCCTTTGCTACATCATCTAATCCCTTCCCAACTATCCTTCCAATGCACATCCTTTAAATAATACTCCTAAAACCCCATTTTACCAAGCCAACTACCTTCTCAAATTTCCTTCCCAACATACCTTTGATTCCTTTTCTTTAACACTTTAAGCCCCATTCCCACTCCCAATTCCATTAAGTACAGTTCTAATACCTAAGACCTGCTAGGACAAGCCTTGCAACACACACTAGTGCACACCCCCCTCAAAGACCTGCTTGTCTGGGTTGTTGCATCCTTTGGAGTCATCTTGCTCCTCTGCCACTGATAGCATGCTCAGTAGCCTATATGTGTGCTAGAGAGAGAGAGAGAGAGATCTATGTGAGCCCTCTTCTTCCAAGACACAAACAACTTATGCCAACTGATAGGTAAGGAGATTGTATAGGTTATGAGCTACTTATAAGAATGGGATGATTCAAAGCACAGATGGTGTAAGGTGGAGGAGGTTCTAGCAGATTCCTGGAAACTTGTATTTAAACAATGCAAGTGCTAACTGCTATTTAAGACTTATAGATGATTGTACTAGGCTGTTACTACTGAAATACTCTGGATGAATGTGTAAATGAGAGAAAGAGATCAGAATACTTTTGCAGAAGAACAGGTATTTTAAAGAAACCTCTAAGGTGCTACTCTGCTCTATCAAAGATGGTCTTGGTGATGTCCTTGCTGACTGTATTGCTGATGAGCTTAGCAATGACAATGGCAATGTAAAAGGGGGAGACTTTTAATTGTTGCTCTTAACAATGGCTTTATGTAGCCCTGAGGCTACGTAGAAGAACTTATCTTGCGGTTCATGCAATAACTAAATCAGACTGCTGATCGGTATTCGACTAGTTACATTGTGATATACAAGAAAGTTGTCTTAGCTAATACGATATTAGATCATAAATAATGTCACTCTATGTGACAACTTCCTAATATAGTCATTGTAATGTAACGACCTAGTTACATACCCCTCTTTGAGACCGATGAATTGGTCTAAGGCATAAAACAGAGGTGAGGTATGGGAGGTGACCTCACTCTGAGTATAGTAATGGCCAACAGGCCAAGGATCTCAATGTGTTCCGGTATACTGGAACGTTGGCTGATTGGCCTAGAACCTCAATGTGTTCTGGTAGGAACATTGGCTGACCGGTCTAGGATCTCAATGTGTTCTGGTTGGAACATTGACTGACCAGTCTAGCATCTCAATGTGTTCTGGTAGGAATGTTCATTGATCAGACTAAAAGTGCGCCCCAGCGCACGTCAAGGGCACTGCACTAGATAACTCTACACGAATAGAGCTATTTGGCCTCAGTGGCTCAACTCAAGTTGCAATAACTCATGGTTACCAATTGGTAACTAGGGTCTGGAACCTGCAGTCTCCAATGGCACTTTTCCCGATTCCAGTGCCATTGTCACATCGCCAGTTGCATGGTTAGTCGCAGGCTCTTGTGATGCTAGTACTGGTCCCGGTGGGGCTGATGACCCTGACGCAGTTGTGGCTGCTACCACTGATGACTCCATGGGTGCGATGTTAGTTGCAGTGGGTACTGGCAGGAGCAAGCCATGAGCTGGCTGCCATGCACTTTCAGAGATGGACCTGGTTTGGGTCCATACCAATATAGTAGTAGAGGCCTTTGGCCTCTGGTGATTCGGATAAAGCGCGCTCCTTGTCGCACTTGAACAATAGATGATAATGATTGTCCTCAGAAATCTCCCTCCACCCATCCCATTGAGAGATAGCAGGGGGAGTGCCATAGCGTAACAAGCACTGATGGCGCTTGTTGTCAATCTCGCAGAAGATGTCCAAAGACATTGTAGGATTATGGAACTGCTGTTCCAAGTAGACCACACCATAAGTATAGGCATGATCCACCCAGTCCAGCGGAATCTGATTATGCAATAAGACACGTAGAGTGTCGTCGTCTGAGAAGTTTCATGCCATCTCATCTGGCACATGAACCTGTATGATGTTGAGGTGGGACCTGTATTGGGCCACCATCGGCTGGTCCAGAAACACAGCGTTATAGGAGGCTACCACCTCCTGGTACATCCCAGGTCACGCCATTACTAGCGCCAACTGCCTTACCACCGCTGGCTTGGCTGCACTTGTGGTGCAAAGGGCCCAGCACAATGCGAATCCAAACAGGGTTCGCCAATGCATGCGGTATGCAAAGTCAAAGGCAATACCCTGCCAGGTATTCTCTAGTCCCAGCCGTCCAAATATGAGCGCATATTGCGCTATTTGTTTGAGGTTGAACAGTTGGGAGGGGTCCGGTGCACGCATGACATGCAGCGCTATCGTCCCATCCTCCTTTATGCGCATAAAGCACGTCAGAATGTGTCGCAGTACAACAAAGTCCTTATCTTCGTTTCCCCGAATGGGGCTCTAGAGATCCCTATACATGGGATTTGTGCAAGAGTGCCTGCATCATTTTATCGAGCAGGCTCTCATCAAGTTTCTGTGCAATAAGCAGTAACTCATTTATCAATAGATATGCGACCACTTGGTCGTGGTGGAGAGCGTGCTTGTTAGCGTAATGCTTATAGAGCCGCTCCAGCTCATATGGTGTGCGCAGAAAACCACATGGCGCAAACTTGTATACTACTGAAGCGGGCATCTTGGCCCGCTGCTGTGAACTGTATTCAAAGGCCGCTGCCCGATTAGCATCAGCCTTGACGAAGATGGCGTTACTGTGTACTGAATAGTACACACAATCACTAAGTGCTCCTGTAAAGCATGAGTTTAGCTGCTCAACATTGAGCGGCCCCCACACCTTCACTCCCAGTCTGTTGGGAATGCGCCCAGAGAAATCATTAATTGCCCTATGTTGTAGGGCAGCCTCAGCCTTAGCTTTATTTGCCTTTTTAGCGGCGAGTTTTTTATTGTACTGCACACGCTGGAAGCACTGTGCTGCTGACTCCCCCTTCTCCAACTCCTGCTCATGCTCAGACGACGACTCACCATAGTCGCTCTTGTCTGATAGCGTCGGCACTATCTTCCCCTTGCCCTTGGATGCAGCCGCAGCTTTCTGTTGGGTCGCAACCAACCCATCATACTGCTCTGGTGTCCTTGGATCTGTGGTCACTACAACCACTGCGAATTGGAGAGGTGGTGCCAAAATCGCCACGGCATGCAGGAACAACATTTGTCCTGGGCCTGCTCGTGTGGGCACATTGCTGGGGAAGCTGACTACATCCATCTTAGATGTGTTGGCCTGAGGCTTTCGGCCTCGACGATGCTTCGATGGCCCCGGCACATCTGGGGCAGGCACAGATACTGAGAGCCTGTGGCTCTCCGCCGCTGTGGGCTGAACATGCAGCACAGGAAGTTCAGGCACTACTCGTGCCCCTCCCTGGCTGCTTGCTCCAGCCTTGCTGCTGCTCGCAACAGGCGCTTGTGATGCCTCGCTCCTCTGCTCCTGCTGTACAGCAGGAGCGTCACTCATAATCTGGTCGCTGGCTTCCAGCAACAACTCAGCCATGGGTTCTGCTGGAATGTCCAGCTCCTGCATTCAATGCATGGGCGCAGGGTCCGTATGTACCGACCTTAAGGTAGACACCCTGCTCGCTAATTTCAACGGTCACAGAGGCAGTCATCCAATGGTATGCGCAGGCGCCCATGCCAACTCCTGAGGACACTGCAACGGTGCTCTGGCCTGCTTGAGCTCCACCATCAGCTCCTCAAACACGGGGGCTTTGCATGTGCCAACACATTTAATCTGTTCCAGCACAGATACGCGCTGCCTCTTCATCAACTCAATTTGATCGAGTAGCCCTTCCACTACCATGACAGCTAGGTCATCCCGCAGAAATGCTGCCATGGCAGGGACAGGCTGTCCTGCCTGTTCTAGGTGCTGCAAAAGCACCTC
>JABAKA010016291.1:0-10498 GCA_018857285.1 Termitomyces sp. Mi166#008 | reverse complement strand
TCTATGAGAAAAGGAGAAACCCAAACTACTAGATGATGAAGACTGTAGCAAACAAGAAGCCAACTGAAAAATATAGAAAGAAAAAAAAGCTAAAAAAAAAAAGTTGAAAAGATTAAAAAGAATAAAAAGACAAAAACAGTACAGTACAAAAAGTTTCTTGCCGACAGCGCTAACAAAAAAAAAATGGTGCCAATGTTTCATTCTAACTAGTGTAAATATTGTTTGAAAGCTGCAGTGTTTCTGTGTTGTGCAGCTATTGAAGCTTAGCGCTATGATGATTTACTGAGTGTTAATGCTTCAAAGCTAAAGTTTTTACTATTTCACTCTGCTGACATTAATACTCTTACAAAGTTTTCAAAAGATTCACAGAAACTAGTTACCAAGAAAAATAAAAACAAGCCATAGTTACAGTACAAAAATACAAGTATATAGCACAAAGCCAACAAATAGAGCAATTAGTGGGGGATAAACAACAGGAAAGCCACCAACTATAGGAAGGTCTTCAGTATTCAAAAAATCCCCAAGTTCTACGTTATTCACTTCATGCCAACCCATTACTGCATCACAGTTGCGAAGATACAGCGCCAAGGCATTGTGTTGACGTGTAACTCACTGCAGCTTCTGACAAACTGACTCGAAATGCCACACAGTTTTGCCATTGGGCAACACTAGGTCAGTTTTGCTCAAATTGGATTGGGACTTGTAGACCTGTTGGCAAGAAAGGAACGTGTTTGTCAGTACAGGACAAATTGAAAAAGGGCATCCTCTTTAGTTTTGTTGGCTAGGAGAACCAGCTAAAAAGAAAGATAATCAAAGTATAAAAGACCTACTGGCACTGGTGCTTCAATTGCGGTCACCAATGCTTTTGTTGGCACCATTGGTCGTGTCTCTTCAGGACGCTTAGTGCTATCAATGTCCATGGCAGCATCATCATTGTTGCTATTGTCATCATCACCTTTGCCATCTTCATTGTCATTACTGTCCTCGTCGCTAGATTCTTCATCTTGCAATGTTTCTTGGGTTGCAGGAACTTCTGTTGCCTGGTTAATGATTAGCACACCGCTCTCTTCTGTACCTGCCAATTTAAATTGCCTTACCATAAAAGGGTCTTTAAAAATGGAACCCCCCTTTATGGCAGACACAGTAGATTTCACAGGTGCAGGATTGGATAAGGAAGCAGTGGCAGCAGGCTTAGACGCTGAGTCTGGAACTATGGGAGCAGTAGAGGGGCCAGCTACAGGAGAAGCTAATGCAACAATCAGCTTGGGAATAGGTTTGGGCACGCTAGGAATTAGGACTATGGGTTTTGAAATCTGCCACAAAGGTCCTACCATGAGTGTCTTAGGTGCTACTATCTCAACCTCCTCATCCTCCAACTTTATAATCTCCTTCCTTTTCTGGTGCCAGTTGGCTCTTCAACATGCTCACGCTTGATTTTCTTTATTATGTGAACTCTATCTTCCTCCTCTTTCTCGTTGCTGTCGCTATCCACTAACTCCGTCGACTTGAAAGGTCACTTAGCGCCCATTTGTTCAGAATCACCCAGAAAAGCTTTAGCCTTCCCCTTTCCCTTGTAACCCTCCAAAATGAAAAACTGAAACAATTTACCCTGCCACTCAAGAAAAGCCTTTGCTACCTGCACTAATTTAATGTGCTTGGCAATGATGAGCGCTGCCAAAGGAGGACATTTCTTCTGCATCCTAACACCTATGCCATTCTAAAAACAGCCTTTGGATTTGTGACAACAGCGCCAGCAAGGACATTTGCCAGTTGCATACCAACATTGATCAGCCAAATTGTCGGCAATGCAACAATCACACTAAAGCTAAAAGTTAGTAAAGCGCCAACACAAGAAAAGAGACGACCATGCACAGTGCCATTCTTCTCCAATACTAGCGCCCACATTGCTGGCGATACCAATATTATATCACCCTTCCTCCCACCCAAAATCTTTGCACCTCATGGTAATCCTATGTCCCTCTCATAATATTCCGATGGTGGCGGCAGTAGACTCACCAATAGTTTATCGTCAAACTAGTAAAAAGACTAAGCGCAGAACCTAAGAAACGCAAAGAAAGAAACTCACTTTGGTCAGTACCACAAAATCTTCCAGCTCCTTCCTCAGTGTTTGAGTGGCCTCACCTTCCTTGTCCTCGTCATCCTCCATCGCCTTTGCTTTACCCTTACCCTTGTTGCAAGGTGCCTCCCATTGAGAAGGTTCTTGTGGTCAGCAGCAAGGTGCTAGAACTAAGAGGATAAATCAAAAGAATAAAAAAGCGCCAATTAGCAATACTTATGTGGCATGGACTTCCTCCTGCTCTTGAAGCAACAACTCTGAAAGAAGCTAAAAATTGATGATCAGGATAATCACCAGAATAAGCAGAAAAATGAGGAAAACTCATGTGCATAGGTGGACTGGAAGGATTGGCTATATAGGAAACGGAGGGGGCACATTGAATCAACAAAATTGCAGAAGCAGGTGTTGGTGCCAGATTCATGACAGTCTTTGGCACCACAACAGGTGCAGTCAGCTCTAATTTGATCGCCATCTTTTCAAAATGCATTAGTCTTATTTGCTCAATAGTACTAATTGCATGCTCCCATGACAACTGCTGACCATTGGCAAGAGCTGGCACCAAGAACAAAGAGAAACACACTCACCACCATCTTCCCAAACTCAGCACACCATGACACCTGCTTATTCAAACTCCACAAGTTAATGCATGCCTGGCACACTTCAGCCTTGTGCCGCCACTCTATGGAATCTAGATTCAACAAGCGCCAATTGTTTAGTAACCCTCCAAAAGACCAAACACTGTTTCATGAAGTGGCACAAGCATTGTCAAACCTTGAGCCTTGAAGAAAACAGCATCAGTGGCAACAATAAACTCTTGAACAGCACATTTATGTTCTAGGAGGCTAGCATTGGCAGAAACCTTGAGTAACAAAATCTTGGAAGCCATCTGAGGTGACAGCAAAAAGTCAGCCAGAAGCATGATGATCAGAGAGAAGAAAATTGGGCATACCTCAATCAATTGAGATAATAAGGAAGTATAGGCGTTAGTGGGAAAGAAAAACTGGGGTCAAAGGCCATAAACATGGGTGCCTATATAGGCAATGGTTTTTAAAAATGGAGTTTGCTGCTGATTTACAAAAAGAATCATGCCACGTAAGAAAATCAGAAGATCAAGAATTCCAGAAGCCTGATGGGTTGACTCGGGACAGTCAAAATTTAAAAAGGGGGTAGGATGATAAGCTCCAAAAGGTTCTATTTGCAAATAGTTAATTTTTCTTCAAAAATTTCTTGTTTTTTGTAATGCAATGGGTCATGTGACTCAACATGTGATGACATGTGACTTGTCAAAAACACAAAAATTGTGTTCAGTAGTTGTAGTCTAGAACATTCTGTCTTGGAAAAAGGGTAGCATAGGAAAAAACTGTCTAAAAAGAGGTTTGCTATGACTTCATAGGCTCCACTTGACAATATTAATGTTCCTATGACATCAGAATTAGTATATATTTAGAATAGTAGGAGAAGAGGAGAGATTATCAATTACTCTGCCCTAGCAGTATATAAGATGTACAAAAAGTAGAAAAATAACAACAACGTTCTACATGAGGAATTCACCCTCACTATGGTCCTACGTCTTATGCTCTATGTTCTACATTGCCCTCATGCAGTTAGTCAGCGGCTATTGTTAGCACCACTTCTGCCAAGTCTCTAAGCTTTTAAGTCTATGTCGCCTCTTTCGAGGCAAACTACATGCTTGGCAACCATTGCCAAGCAACTACGTTGCCTTTGTGGCAATTTTACACACCTTTTGAGGCATAGTTTAAAATCCTATGCTAAGCACCTACAGATGGAGCGCCATGCCTTTTGGCCCCTCTCTCTGCCACTGCTGCCTCAGCCACTTCTGCAAGTCCTGTTTAAGGGGTGTCTACCTGCATACCATCAGCTGTGCAAAGCCGGTGCTACCTCCTCTGCCACTGCTGCCTTATCCAGGGTACCCTCCCTTCTATACAAGTTGCATGACAGTTGGCAAAATCGATGGCAGCCACTATTGCCAAGCTCATTAGCAACAACTATCACTAAGCTCATCGCCAACAATAGTCGCCAAATCTGTTGCCAAGAACTGTTGGCAACATTGGTCAGCAACATTGGTCAGCAAGATTGTTGCCAAGACTGATTTCGAAGAGGGAAAATTTAGCACCTTGAAGGTTTCCATTGGCACACCTACCTCTAACACCACTATCCCCTCTCATCTAGCAATCCTATTATAGTTTCTTTACAAGCCCATTAGCTCACTTAGCCAACAAGTTATTGCTATGTTGCCTATAGATTGAATCTTTAGGACCCTGCCAGAACCTGCCTTACATATTTTTGTGCTTTGGATTTTGTTATCAATTCCTTATAGGTAGTCTACAATCTACCTACATTCTTTGATAGGTTGTTTGTGTCTTGGAACGAGAGCTCATGTAGATCTCTCTTTCTAGCATGCATCTAGGTGACTGAGCACACTATCAGCATGGTGAGTACAGATAACCTCTGAATTGGCATCAGTGCTGGCAAGCTGTAGAAAGCCAAGGAACTCACCCAGAAATCGTGCCTATTCAATAGCCATGTGCTCGATCAACCACCCACACTGGACCGATGCATCCTGCTCATCTCTGATGGGGGTCAACAGAGCAACCCTGGTCAGCAGCACCTCCTCCCCCCATCTGCACACTGACATCAGTACCCCATACCTCTTCCTCCTTCTCTGGACTCAGGGAATGGGTTGCCCATTGAAGATGCTCCAGTTCTGCTTGCATCACCCCTTGCCTCTCATCGCCACCATAGCTCTGACTCCCTCATGTGCTTGGACCCACTAGGCATTGCCATAACTCTTTCCTGCTCCCACTCTAACCCAGCACACCTCTCAGAGTTGTCGGTGCAGGTCCTCATTCTGGGACTGCATCTGGTGCGATGTGGCCAGCAAGCAATTAAAGCGAGTATGAAGATGCACATTCTCAGACCTGGCCACAATGAGATTGGAGAACTGCTCCAACAATGGCAAAAATACTTGTGAAAAGGTAGGAGGATCCTGGGGGGGTGGGGTCTTCACACGATAATGTTTTGGGGAAGGAAATTGGCTTGGTGCAGTCATGGCACAATGCTTCTCCCAGGCCTTTGCCAAACCCAACAACAGGCCACTGGGCTCCCCAAAGCTCATTGGAACAATGAGCAAGGACTTGGAGGAGAAAGGCAATGCCAGGCGCTGACTCTCCATGGTGGCATGAGTACATCAGCGATTGACTATGGTCATCCCATCACCTCCCTCATCCTCCAGAGAACTCCCTCAAGCTCTGCATGTGACTGCTCCCCTACACCACCCCTCCTCCCTGCTGCTCAGACCAGCTACTCCAATTTGCTCCCCTCCTCCTCTCCCCTCCTTTTCTGCACCCATGCCCACAGACATCTCCCAACACACCTTGAGGGAACAGCTGAGGTGGCTGTTATGGCAGTACCAACACATGCCAGGTTTCTCTCTTGAATCAGGGCATGGCGCTGCCAGCTCACATGCTGCTCTACAATGATGACAATGATCAGACCACAACAGAGTTAGCAGCAGCTCAAGAAGTGGAACTAGGTATCACTTACCAGTGCATTAATATCCCACCACTCCTAGGATGGACCAACTGAGGACGACTTGGGAACACTATGCTGGGTAGGTGACATGGTGAAGGCAGGACAAACTGTGGAGATGAGCTTAATTTTTTAACTTTATAGTTGATTTAACAGTTTTCCCATCCCTGCCTTAGAACAAACTACCAGCACAACACATGTCTCAAGGGTCTCAATGCTAAGTGGGGGGTAATGTCATGACCCATCATTTTTGCTTGCTCATCCTGTGCAACTCCCCTGCCACATGCCTTTCCCACCATCACCGACGTATACCAGTGTGCCTTATGCATCAGCCACTTTCATCACTGACCCAATCCACATCTCCAATCGCATCTCTGATGCTCCTTTTTGAAACAACACCCCTGAAACATGCCACAATGGCTTGCTGTAGCTGGCCCCCACATCTGACTACCTGCAAACCAACCATACAGTTCTGCACCATGTGTCTCGGTGCCTCCCTTGACCCTCTCTGACGTTGTTCTGGTGATCTGTCCTGCTGTAATACTTAAACCTTTGTACCACAGTAGTCAGTCCTTAGTCTCGATATTGCCAACTCTTTTTGTCCAAATCTGTTCTACTTTTTACTGTCATACTAAGTCTTCCAGCTCTTCTCAATCTATTCCATTTCCCGTTTTCATTTGCTGATGAACATAACCAACCAATTCCTCCAGCGCTCAAACCCAAAGACTGTGATATCATTTGCAACAAAATAAACACAGGCATTTACAAACCCTCAAACTCCTTATATCAGTTGTGATGGTTCTGTTTTCTAAAGAAAAATGAAAACCTACATATTGTTCATAGTTTAGAACTGCTGAATAGAGTCACCATATGCCATTCAGGAGTGCTGCCCTTCCTAGATCACATTAACAAATCATTTACAGGCAGAATCTGTGGCACCACTATGTAGGCTATGACAAATGCTTAATCCATCCCTCTCACAATTTAATGACCTTCCAGACTCCCTATGGCACTCTGCACCTAGTAACTTTGCCAATGGGCTGGTGTAATTCCATGCCAATCTTCCATGACAATGTCATCTATATTCTAAAACCTGACATACCACTTCACATCTTATCATCCATTGACAACATGGGCATTAAAGGCCCAAAGGATTGGAAGCTAGTCAATGGAATACCCATAACCCATTCTGAAAACCTGAACATAAGGTTAGTGCTATGGGAATTCTTCCAGGTCCTAAATCAAGTTCTGAAATGCATGAAATATGCTGGTGGAACCTTCTCAGGTCATAGGCTTGTCCTCTGTGCAGAAAGGTTCAAAATTCTAAGTCACATATGCACTCCTGACAGTAGTGTGACTGATAACAACCAATTAGTGCTTCTTGAGCACTGGGGTGTCTGCAACAACATTAGCAGTCCATGTGTTTCTGGAATGGTGGTATCAAAGGATGGGTGGCATTTGAAACAAGGGCTGGTGTTGAGAATTGAGAAGTGGCCAAGAAAGTGTGTGTTGGATGTACAATCATTTTGGAGATGGCAGGTGTAGGAAGGAGATGGATTCATAACTTTTTGTTGGTGGCAAAACTGCTCATCATGCTCACATGAAGAAAGGAAAGCAAATTCTATTTTATAGAGGAGGAAGAGAAGTCAATAAATAAGTTGAAGGGACTGATAATGATGGCACCAGTTTTAATCATTGTAAAGTATGAATCAGCACAAAACATTCAAAAATAGATGCAATACCAAGGGAGGACTTGGATGGGTTAGTGGTTGTGGCAGTGCATTTGTGCAAGTATAGAGCAGGATAGATTTTGCATCAGTACAGGGAAAAGAAGAAAAAACTGGCACTCTTTGGGTTGTGCACATGGAATAAAGTTGAATCAAGATATTCACAGCCAAAATGAAAATTGTATGGTCTATTGAGTGTTGGAGGCATTAAGACACAGGGTTTGGGGAATACATTTTAGACTCAATGTGGATGCTAAATTCTTGATGGAAATAGTCCAAAACTCAGACTTACCCAATGCACAAATGACACAATGAATCCTCTACATTTCACTATTCGACTTCTCTATTAACCACATTCCAGCACAATCACATCAAGGTCCAGATGGGTTGTCAAGGAGAAGGAGAAGCAAGGATGATTCTGAAGGATCAGGTGCCAAGGAGTTCTTGGATAGATTTGTAGGAAGGGAACTCAGAAGTGTTTGTGATTGTCTTTCATCAACAAAAGTTCAGCATGGGCACTTGATAACCAATGACCCAGCAGCTTCAATGCAACAACTTTTAAAGATCTTACTCTTCATATTTGTCAGATGCCAGAGACTCCTTTCACATTATTCTGATTGAGCTTGGTTGCAATGTACATGCTGTCCTTTGGTACAGCTCCAGGAGGGATTGTAGAAGACATGACTCCTGTCTTGGTCACCAGCTGTGGAAGGGCATCAGGTGTGCAGATGGAAGGATCTAGAATGATCAGTACAATACTTTAAAGAGCACATGTACTTTGTGAATGACAACCAAATGAGAATTTAAAATATTGACACATAGAGCAAAGGAACTGAAGAGAAGCCCCAGAGACATGTGTATGCCTGGCAGAACAAGAAGAGCATCCAGCAGAACAAACACAGAGTTTGATGAGTTCATAGAAGCAAGTGTTGATTGATCCAGGTGCTTATTCTTCTAGACAAATGAGTGTACTTTGTATAATGGAACTGACTGTAACCGATGCTTTATTGCTACCATGAACAGCTAGTCAACCAGCTTGAATTATAGCAGAGACAACAATAGATAAATCCAGACAATCTTAGACCACAAGTCAATCTGAGACAACCAGACAGCAACAGCGAGGCAATGAGACAAGTAATGACTTTGATTCATGAAGAACAGGTTAAGAATGACTCAGAATCAGAGCTAGAAAGTTCAGGATAAAAAAACCTCCTTATTCATCATATTGTACAATCCTATTTATACTGCCTCAGGAAGCTCTCCAAATTGGCAATTGTGCCCTAATTTTGAAACAGACCAACAGTTGGTTTCAGAATAGTCACTTTCACCCAATCTTATTTCAACAACTCCCTTCCCAACCAATCACCTCTTCCAATCCCATGCCTTCAGAATCTCATTTGTCCAATACCATCCCCTCCAAATCTCTAATTTTCATGTCCCACCATCTCCCTATCCAATCCTGCTATGTTTCTTTGATACCATCAAATTTGTCTGAAAAAGCTATCCTTCTCCTCAAACTCTCCTCATCTTCCTTTCTCCTCTAAGTTTCTTATTCCTTAATTAACACTCCTTCTCCTGTAGAACCCCTGTGACACCTCATTCTTATGAATAAACCAATTTTATCTTCATTTTTCATGATTATCAAGCCTTGCTCTGGAGCCATCCTTCCTTCATTCTCATCTATACTCCTTCTCCCTTTACCACATTGGCAAGTGAAGCTCCACATCTCATTTGCATTTGCCCTTTGCCTGTGTCACCAGGCTTGTTGCCTAGGTAGTCACCAAGACCTTCTTTGATAGAGTGGTGTAGCCCTTTCCAGGTCTTCCTCATCTTCTGCCCAGCTTCTGAGAAAGTATTCTGATCACAACTACTCTCCATCATCCATCAGTTGCATTCCAGGAGCCTTTGGTATAAACAAATATTATATTCCAGCCCCTATTAGCTTAGCTTAGTTAGCTAGCATCAATTTGAGTAACACACATCACCTTCAAATATATATCTCTAGGAACCTGCTGAAACCTGCATCTACATTGTGCTTTGAATTATCACAATTCTTTATAGATAGTCCACAGCCTATACAATCCTCCCTTATACATATATTTTGCATAGGTTGTTGTGTGTCTTGGAAGAGGGCTCAGGGCTCATGTAGATCTCTCTCTAGCATGCATCCAAACAACCAAGCACACTATCACTGGATGGATTGTGTTGATCTCACCAAGTTTGGAATTAATGCAAGTGTGTCCAAAATGATGCAGTACACACCATTTGAGTTGGGCAGTGGGTATATGCCCTCTATAATCAAGGAGATCTAGTTAGACTCAGTGATTTTCAAGGGCATAACAGACCTTGCCTGCCAGGCTCTAATGAACTTGGCAGATGTGCATGCCATGATCATTGAAGCTCATGTCTTTCAGATGCAAAAAGCCAATGCCTGCTGAAGGGAGAACCTCCATGAGTCAATGAATTATATGTTCCCATCAGCATATGTGGTGCCAGCATCACTCATAAGCCATTTCAACTCAGACAATGAGGAATTCATCATGTCTGTGCTAGTGCACAAAGCTGGCCAAGGGGATGAAGAAGATGATAGAGACAATGAGTACACCTCCAAATATCAGTCAGGAAGATTGAGGACAACAATGCAAATATGCATTATCTCAAGAAGGCACACAACAAGAAAGTGAATGAGAAGGAGGCAAACCAGCAGTGTCAGGATACTGCTCACTGCAGATGAATGATAATTGTCCCAGGCATCTCTGTGAGGGATGGGAGATGGTGTCAATCAATGGGTGCTGGGAGCACTGTAATGACTTTTGGAGCTTGTTGCACCTTGACTTTTATTATTTGCTCAGGAACAATTGTCTGTTTGTAGAGGAGGATGCAAGGGCAGCACAGAGTTGGGCTGGCCTCTGTACATGGCCCAAAGCAAGTTTCTGTATCAGTGAATACCACAGAGGATGCCCATGAACCCAAAGCAGCTGTGGCTGCTCTGCTAATTAGTCAAGAACCCTTCTAAGAGGGTATCTCCATGAGAACTCATCACTGTGTTTGTCAAGGGACCTATCTCTCTCCACCTTTCACCTCTCTGCCTCACTATAATTTTTCTTTATTCTCCTTCTTCAGCCCTTCCTTTTGGTCCTACTTT
>JABAKA010016290.1:0-10587 GCA_018857285.1 Termitomyces sp. Mi166#008 | reverse complement strand
TGCCAAATATCAACTGCAGTGTTACCAATCTGGCCTACATTGCTACTTGCTGGGCATGCACCAAAAGGATGGACATGATCAATAAAGTAGTTGTTGTTGAAGGAAACAACCAGGAAAGATTTGTGATGAGGAATGACCAGACAGGTGCGGTGTTTTAATGTCAAAAGAACAGGACCAAGTTTCTGCAGGTGCAATGGCAATCTGGAGAGTGAACATAAGATCAGGATTTGAAGTTAGGCAAATGTGAAAGGTTGGTTGGGTGGTATGAAATTTAATGAAAAGGTGAAAGGTGACAATGACAGGTAAGATCATAAAAAGTGTCGGCAAAAAGGTGAGGTGATAGTGACAAGTGAAATAGTGAAAGATGAAAGGTGATATTAGAATGTGAATGTAAATATGAAATTATTATCTATTGTAAAATTGATCAGTAAGAAGAACAAAGACTTACCTGTTCAGCAACCTAAAAAGCCATATCAAATCAAGTGGGGAAATCATCCTTGAAAATGGAACTGTTGATGGATGGTGCTCTTGAAAGAGGGTCATTTTTGAAAAGGTTACAGCAAACTTGGAATTTTGGGGGATGACCAGGACCTTGATCCTGCTGAGCAATGATAGAAGGGGAACAGTAGATAAGGTCTCATAGAATCTGCTCCATATGGGATAAAAAAGGGCCAGACATGTGTCCCCAGGGCAATCTCAGTGTTGATGTAGTCACAGACTACATCTGGATGCTCTTCAACAGATGGATGCTTAGAGATGATGACCAAGTGGAAGAGGATCAGTAGGGTACCAAGAGAAAATCCATGAGTCAATTTTTGTATAAGGAGTGGGTAGTGTTTTGCAGCATGTGGTCAAAGTTGTGTGTATTATATGGATGCACTATTCTTTTGAAGGATTCACAGTCCTGAGGCGAGATATAATGAGGAATAGGCTGGGTGTGGATTATATGAGAGAAATCAGTATAATTAAGGAAGGGAGGAGATGGACAGCTTTGGGGCTCAGGTATGGATCTGTCCATTATTAACACGTGAGCAGAAGGTGGTTCATGATAGAGCAGGGTGGTCACCACCACAGAAGCTGCAGACATGAAGGACATCCGATCCATGCCTATTGTTGCAGGGCTTGTCAAGGTTCCAAACCCCACAAACTCTTTTCACAAACTCTTTTGGGCACTGCTCCTTTTGAGGCCTTAGCAAGGACAAGTTAGTTTCCAGAGAGCTTAACAAAGAATGATTTCCCATCATCAAAGGCTGATATGTTCCCAGGGTGATCTGGAAATCTATGGGCCTTGCCACAGAGGACAGGAGGGGAGTCTTGAAAAAACTGGTTAGATCTGCTGCAGGCCAAAGTCACACCAGCAGTCAAGGATGCATGCAGGGCCTTTGGGGGCCAATTATCCTCAAGTCTGAGATCCTTGGCCACAGCATGGCATGGATTGAAGTATGGGAGACCACATTTCCCATGAGAATCTCAAGCTGAGCTTTGCACTCAAACTTATACCAAAAGGGGTATGTATCCTCAAAATTGTCAACTTGTTTGAAATAATTAAGATGGCATTCATACTCCAGAGTATGGTTGGTTGACTCAGAAGTGGGAGGATCAAATGTTAGTCTTGCTTCTGTTGCAGCCTTAGACAACAGTTGTAGGGCATTAAGTAGGTTCTTTAACAGATGAACCTTCTCCATGGACCCATCATTGACTCCAAAAGGCCTTACAACTTTAGTATGGATATTCTGAGGAGCCTCATTGCCCTGTCTGATACAAGCATTGGTAAAGAAATTGAGCAGAGGTCGTAGCTGATATCGAATATTCATCAAATAGATGGTAGGGATAACAACTTCCTTGGCCTTGCCCAAAGAATGCCCAACTGGGTTGGTCATCTCCATAGTCCCTAAAAGCTTGGAATGTGACATGACCTCAGTTTCCTTTTCTTTCTCTAATTCCTTCTTGGCCTGTCATGCTACCTCAGCCTCCCTTTTACTTCTGGCCTGTGTAGCGACGATTTGATGCAGAAAAGATGGTGGAAGAGGACTCAGGGCGTCGCAGAGAGCTTCACTCTCGACAAGCTCATTCAACTCGTCGTCAGAATAGAAATACAGTGCCCTGAGCGGTGGGCTGACGTCAAGGTCAGGAGCTCGAGGTGTAGGGGCAGATTTCACGGTGACAGTCCGGAGGATACTCTCGTTATTGAAGTTCTCAATTTGCAGATTCTGCTGTACACGAACGGCAAGGGGCAATTCGAAACGTGGGAACCCTTCGGGGATGACAATGTGTTCATCGAAGTCGAAGTCATCGGGAAGCGGGCCCGGTATGCCGGCGTTGGGCAAAAGGGAGTTTGAGGATTCTCTTCTTGATTATGATCAGGACTTCCACCAGCAGAGGACATGGTGATAATAGATAGATTCAAAAGCTGAGGAGCCGACAAGACACGATAGCTTAAATTTAATGATGTTGAGTGCGGTTGAGGAATGAATGTCTCAAACCGCACTCCGCCGCCTGACATAAGAAGTAAAATACAGAAAAGGAAATGTGGCGGCGGAAATCCTGGGAATGCCTGCCTTATCTCTCACTGGGGCTAGCCGGCAATGCACGTAGCCCCAGCTGTCACCAAGATTCCCACTCTGAGGCCTCAAATCCACAATGTTTGGACTTAGATTTGGCAAAATTTTCCCCTCAAATCCACTAGTTGGCAGACAAGGTTTATTGAGGAGCTTCCTGAGTCCTAGAAGGTCGCACCTCAACTTGAAAAGTTCATGTTATTTTATCTTACATTAGCATCTACGTGGTTGTCTATAGTAGTACCACAGATTCTTCGGATATTAGTGCTCGAGTCGACCAAAAGCGAACTCGGATGTTTTCGAGAGATGTTTGACTTTCGTTCTAGATTTCAGAACTTGTAAACTTGATCCTCAGTGTATCCGAGCTCCTTGAGAATACCACCGAGTTCGCCCTGCTTCATACCAGCTTTCTTTCCAGCGACGGCCGCGACCTGACCTGGAGGACCTGGAGGAAGCAGTTATTAATAAACATCGAGTAGGAAGACAGAAATAGATACGTACCGCAGACGAAGACCTTGACTTTATCACCAAGTGAAGCAGGGGCAACATGTTTCTTGATTATATCCATGTTAATAAAACCACTGGGTCCTGTGGGAAGATTACCGGTCTCAACATGGCAACCATGGGCTGGATACATAGTCCAAGTCCTGCAACGTACCAGTCCAGTTGAGTCCAGGCTTATCCACTAGGTATACAACGTCCAGATTGTTAGGGTATTTCTTCTGAAGAGCGTCGAGGTCTTCGCGGAGGAGGATATCTTGTTCCGTGACATTTGAGAAGAGGAGCTTGAATTTAGTTTTGTTGGACTTGTCAGAGAGAGCGTGCGTGAGGACTTGGTAGAGCGGGGTGCTATGTATTGCGTGAGTTGAGAAGTGTGTGGCGTTCGAAAGATAAAAGGCTCACATTCCGCTTCCACCGCCGATTAGGGCGACTTCGTCGAATTCGTTGGCTAATGAAGAGGTCATTTGGGTCGAAGAGGGCGAAAACAAGGATAACACAAACTTTTGTAGGGAAACTTGGCAATGGGACCCTTGAACGACAACGTATCGCCTTCCTGCAAGATTAAAAATAAGATATTAGGAATGACTCAGCTTCACACGACAGCGAGGTTACATACCTTGAGCTCGTGGATGTATTTAGACGCATTTCCGTTGTCGTACTTCTTGATTAGAAGCGAAAGATCACCCTTGTGATCCGGAGACGAGATGGGAGTGTAAGGACGGATGACAGGCTTGCCCTTGGCGTCTTTGAGCGCCTCCGGGTCCGACGCCTTGACCAACAAGCAAGAAGCTACTGGTAACAGTGATGCTTCGTTGTTAGGGATTTCAAATATAAATCTAGGGCTCGAATTGAGTCTAGGAAATATGAAATGGAGTCGCAGTACGAACGTGGAGGTGTTGTGATTGTAAGGAATGACCTTCTTGAGCTTGAAGTCGACAAAGTTCTGGGGGTCGAAGGGGCTCTTTTCCTGGATAGGTTCATACTTCCCAGCGCGGTCGAGGTAGAGGTATGTCGCGAGGCCAGCGACGCCAAAGCCTAGGAAGACAAGCGGAGTGTTGGAGGATTTCTTTCCGGCTGGAGCCGCCGTAGAGGCGTATCTCCGTGTTCCAGCAAGCTAAATGTCAATTTAGCCAGGACACGGAGCTAAAAAAAAATTCCAAAAACTTGCGATAGAACGAGAGACGGCAGCACGAAGGAAGGACATGATGTTCAACCGACACTTACAAATGATTTCTAATATTTTTTGAGATTTTTTCGCGAGAATCTTGATTGTTCATAACGTCATAGTTCCCACGACAAGGCAGCATGCCGACTGACTGGTAGCCATGAGGTCCTAGATTGAAGGAATGTACGATAGCGCAGAGAGTGATCAGATCATGGGAACGCAAGGTCGCTGAAAATTGACACTTTGAATATAAAGGGGCATTTATAACAAGCAATTCGAGTCTAAAGTGTGCTACCCGCAGCGGCATCAACGGCTCCTCGATCGGACCTACTTGAGTTCACAACCCACGCACTGCTTGTTCAGTCTCCCTACACATAGAATACCTCTGGAGTTCAAAGTATAACCAGTTTGCCGTCTTTGTAATGTCTTTCGTCAAACTAAGCATCTTCGGGACTTCGTTCGAGGTGAGGCTCTGCGGTACCATGGGGCAAGAATCTCACAACGATCACAAGGTGACTACTAGATATGTGGATCTGCAGCCAGTTGGGATGGGTAAGCTCTCTCATATCCTACTTCTACTCCTACTGACCTTCGATGACCTTGACCCAGGCGCTTTTGGGCTCGTCTGGTACGCGATTACACAGTTTTTCGACCAAGTTATATCGTTGATCGGTATTCTGGATGTGCACACAGCTCTGCGAAAGACCAGCTCAACGGCACCTCTGTCGCGATTAAGAAGATCATGAAGCCGTTCAGCACACCCGTCTTAGCCAAACGAACTTATCGCGAGCTCAAACTACTCAAACACATTCAACACGAAAATGCATGCGTTCTTTGGTCGCTTTTCTGTACCTCTGACAATACGAACGTCTTGTAGATCATCAGTCTAAGCGATGTCTTCATATCACCACTCGAGGACATGTTCGTTTCCCCGAAACAATCTCGCTCTTTATTGCTGATCTCTTTCGCCAGGTACTTTGTTACCGAGCTCCTAGGGACCGATCTTCACCGCCTACTAACGTCACGACCGCTGGAGAAGCAGTTCATCCAATACTTCCTCTATCAAATTCTCGTGCGCCAAGTGCAATATCACTCCATGTCACGGCCTCTGACGAGTGTTATTATCTAGCGGGGTCTCAAATACGTTCATTCAGCAGGAGTTGTGCACCGAGATCTCGTACGTATCTCTATAATTCAACGATCATGTTCTCATCTATCCTAGAAACCAAGCAACATCTTAGTAAACGAGAACTGCGATCTCAGGGTCCGGCATGCTCCATCCCGATCCATCAGCCTATTCACTGATCCACTGTTTCCCTTTGTCCAGATCTGTGACTTCGGCCTCGCACGAATCCAAGACCCCCAAATGACAGGCTATGTGTCGACGCGGTATTATCGTGCCCCTGAAATCATGCTGACTTGGCAAAAATATGACGTCGCCGTCGACATCTGGAGCACGGGGTGCATATTTGCAGAGATGTTGGAAGGGAAGCCTCTATTCCCTGGAAAAGACCGTACGTCATCGTTCCCCTTCATTTCATGTCATAGCCGTGTTCGGCGCATTCAAACTTTTACAATTCAACGGAACGAACGCTCGTCGACTCATATTTCTATTTTGGCAGACGTCAACCAGTTCTCCATCATAACCGAGTTGCTGGGTACGCCTCCCGATGATGTCATCGAGACTATTTGCAGTGAAAACGTGTGTGTTGTTCTTGGACACTCCATTTCCAACCTGAGCGGCGATGTCGTCACAGACTCTCAGATTCGTACAGAGCCTTCCCAAACGGGAACGCGTGCCGTTCAGTCAAAAGCTTCGGACGGACGATCCCGATGGTGCGTATCTTCCAGCAGGGTTCTGTAACGAAACATGCGTTTCACTGACGACCGACGTCGTTATCGGATTCGATTTGTAGCACTTGACCTCCTCGAAAAGATGCTCGTGTTCGACCCCCGAAAACGAATAGACGCCACACAGTCGCTTGCGCATGAATACGTAGCGCCGTACCATGATCCCACGGATGAGCCCGTGGCGGAGGAGAAGTTTGATTGGAGCTTCAACGATGCGGATTTGCCCGTGGATACTTGGAAGGTTATGATGTATAGTGAAATCCTTGGTGCGTTTTCAAATCGTTTTGATATAGACGGGGACGTTGGCGTGCTGAATGTTTTTGGGCTGGGGTTAATCAGATTTCCATCAAGTAGGTGAGGGCGCGGGACTTGCGGCGTCTGGTGTCCTGCCAGAAGGCGCCTTGTCAGGCCCAGATACTGTCGTCCCCGTGCCCGCGGCGGCATGAGGTATCCTTGCCTGTCCTCATGGACTACAGCCAAATTAAACTGAATCATGGACCCAAGCGGATTTCTCTTGTTCATTTTGTCCTCGTTGAAATTGATGGTTCTTGTACTCCCCTCTCTTTTCTTCACTGTATCATTCTACTGTATCCCACTGGCCCTGGATCCCAGTTCATCTCGGGCGTCTTCTCCCCTAGAGTTCTCCCTTGCGTCCCATGTACTCTCCTCCCCCTTGTACTGTACATACACGGCACACATCCCTCAGTTACTTACACTTATGCAGCATCCATCACAATACCAATGCATATGTGCTCATGGTAATTAGTGTCAATCCCTACCTTGATTTGATGCTGACCATGACTGCGTCGAACGGCCAGCGTACTAGCCCTTCTTTCATATATTTTCTGTTTCTTTGTCTCCGAACTAGCGTAATGACTGTTCACCCACTTCTGTTTTCTCGGTTGTCTTGAGTACGAGTAATCTGGGCTTCCTATCCTGTGCGTTAGTAGACACATGAATCTCTTCTCGCAGATAGTGCTTGTAACCCCCTCGTAATGCGTAATACAAATGGGATTGATATTCGAAGCCGTGAGTGGTTGGCCTATTCTACAATACCATAGGCAGACAAGACAGCGGTCGTGTCAAAACTCTGTATATTGGGTACATATAATGGAAAGATAGTTGGAAGGGAAGGAATGGATTTAATGAATATATGAGTAAATTACACAGTTACGCCTGTACAGAATAAAATGGTATTCACTCCTCGTATTCTCCGATCAATCGCAAATCAAAGGATTCCCATATGCTGGCCCTCCTTGAACTCAACGGGATAGAGTTTCTGAGCCACAGCAGGGAACAAGCTGAGCCTTGCGAATCCACTGCGGATGAATGGGTCCTCAATCCCCATAAGTTTCTGAATCTTCGGGTTCGGCGTGGCGTGGACCTTTGCCATTTCGGGGTCGTTGAATTGAGGGAGGGGAAAGACAGGCTTCTCGAGTCTAGTCGATAGGACGTAGGGAATTGTGTACCTGCAAGGGATCACGGATGAGTTGTACTTGAATAGAGGAAAGTCAGATGAGGTAGCGTACCTGTCCTTGTTGATCTTGAGGGTGTTAACGCGATGCAATGTCGCAACGAGACGGCCGCCGGTGAGTCTCATGAGTTGGACACCTGTCAAGGAATATCATGAGAATCATAGAAGGTACTGGCTCGGATAGCACATGCCAATGTTGCAAACCACACCACCCTCGACGTAAGGAACGTCAACCCACTTCCCTCGGTGATTCTGGGCCTGGAGGCCCTGCCTGGACTGGACTAGGCAAGTTACAAATGTCGATGGATCACGATGCTCATGCATGCCCTGTACGAATCCATTCTTCGCCTCTTGCAACAATGCAGGAGTGACAGGGAAGTAGTGCCACAATGCGGAGTTGAACTCGATTTTCTCGGGGAAGAAATCATCCAGGACAGCGTGTGGGATATTGAGGAGCTCGCAGATATGCTTGTTGAGCACGAGATTGAGGGCATGATAGCGCTCGAAGAGGGTCTCCATCTTATAGCGGAAGGTGGGGAGGTCGCCTTCGGCCGGCCATTGGTTCGGTCCTGGGTAGAACGAGATCAGGACATAATGAGGCAAAGAGGGGACGAGTTTACCTTCGTGAAGCTTTAGCCAGAAGGGAACTTCAGCATCTCCCTTAGGCTCCGGAGCAGGCAGATCAGCGCCAAAGCGGTATGCTTCGGCGTATGCCTGGACGAAGAAATTTTAGTCTTCCTGGTGCAACCGCAAGAAAAAAAAGCTTTTATACCTTGTGTCCTCCCACAATATCGTCTGCTCTGAAGTACCCTCTGAGTGAATAGGAGTTTTGGGTGCCTAGAGACTGTTTCCACTCAAGGGGCTTAGAAAACAAGGCCTCAGCGAGTGCGAATAGTTCCTTCTGGAAGGAATCCTCGAACCCAGGAATATTGACAAACACGGCAAAACCAACATCCTCCAACGCAAATTTGAGTTGGCGGAAATATTCCACACGATTGGTATCGGAAAGCGAGAAGTCGACGATAGGCACGATGTCAAAATCCTGTTTGGGACGGGGAAGAGACGGCTGTACAGGAGGGGTGAAGCGTTTCACATAGGCTTTCTCAGCTCTATCAAGTGCACCCCTGAGTTTTCTCGCGAAGGATGCAACGTGTTCTTCGCTGATCATGGTGTAGTGCTCACCATCCACATCGATCATCTCGAAACCATCTTTGGCAAATTCTTTCCACTTAGACAAGCACTGGTGCTTGAACTCTTCCTTTGTACCCATAGATGGCAGAGGGATTACGCAGAATACACTAAGGAGTGCGCCAGGGATAAAACCGCAAGGCTCGTAGTCGCGACCCAAGCAGCTGATGGAATAGGCAACGGAGACCCAACGCTTGAAGTCTCCGGGCTTGAGCTGGAGGGCGGCGAGGCGTTCCTGGTTGCAGTTATTGAACGTCCATTGGATAACTTCATCGGAAGACAGCGGTTCCGCATCCGACTCCATAAGGTCAGGGAATTGCTTGTAAAGCGCGGCTTTCACTGGTTCGAAACTTTTGGTCGGGATCAAAGCAAGGAACATGCAGAGATTGACCATGACCTCAACCCAGACCAACTCTTTCATCCTGAATTGAATGTGGGGAGGTGAGTTGAAGGCGCCAACCCATGCTACATCCCCTCCTTTGTCCTTGAGCTTCTTCCCTATTTCGAAGGCTACTGCACCACCGAAGCTGTAACCACCCACGTAGTATGGACCACTGGGGTAGACTTTCTCAATTTCTGAGGTGTAGCAATATACCATCTCCATGAAAGTACTGAAAGGTGTTTGGTTAGCATCGAATCCACGAGCACGAAGTGCATATAGTGGCCGATCATCAGCCAGCTCACGCAAAAGATTCATGAAGACGAGGACTTCCCCAACACCAGGATGGACAAGAAAGAGAGGAGGCCTGGATCCAGCCGAGTTGAAGCAGATGACGGGGTTGTACTCGGCCGGCGTAGCACTCAAGGCCTGGGATACAGAACGAGTCAAGTAGTCGGAAAGATCGCCAAGTTGGGGCCTCTGCAGTAACTCGGTGGTGGGGATATCCGCAATGGACAAATGCTCTTGCAAGAGTTGCTTGAGCTGCATTAAATGCATCGACGATGCACCAATGTCAAAGACATTTTGAGATCGCCTCAAAGTCAAGATATTGATACCGAATACATCGGCCACGCTCTGGAAGAGAATTCGGTCAACAATATTTTGGGGTCCATCAGCTAAATCATCGCCGTTATCAGAGAGGATCAAGGACTTGTCAGAGAGTGAGACGTGTGTGTCACTCATCATGGTGTCCTACACAACTGACATGTCCAAACAAGACCATCTAAAGACAACACCAGCATCATTAAATATGTACATACAGATAATCAATTTCCTTTTTTTGAGTCACTGAACTGGCAGGCCTTAGCGCTGGGCACCTCGGCTCGTCTATTTCAGCTGGCCCAGCTCTCCCCCACACTGACATTTCCTAAAATGGAGAATATCTCACAATCATGTGTAGACAGCATGTGAATCAAACATATGTGGTTGATCTCCATAGTGTAATTGCATAAACTTGACCATGTCTCCCCAAATCTGCCCCAAGACTTGGTGCCATCAAGAACTCCCTGAAAACTCTCAATACAAAAATTGTTTTCATTACTGAGAATGTGAATAGCGCTACCAAATGTGCACAATGGCAATGCATATCAGAGAAAAAAAAAGTGTGCAGAGGCTCGAAATGCAGAAAAAGAGAACAAACAGCCCCATGATGTGACTGAACAGGATTTTGGTGACTTACTCCCATCAACACAACAACGACATGAAAAAACTGCACAAACTAAGAATAGTATCAAAGATAGAAGCAATGATGATAGAGAGTAAATTTGATGTGAGCCAGCATTCTTCTATCATATATATATATATATATATGCACTTCCTGATGATGGTGTCACACCTTTCAGAGTGCAGAAGAGCTTTTTGAGGTCATATGAACCAAGTTTCAGGTTAATACAGAAGTCAAGTTTTTTAG
>JABAKA010016289.1:0-10647 GCA_018857285.1 Termitomyces sp. Mi166#008 | reverse complement strand
GCTTCTGATGCATGGGAAGGAACTGTACAATACACAAAAGCCACAGCCAGCCACAGGGAAGGCCTAAAGGGGCAAATCTCCAGAAATGATCAAACTCTGGAAATTGCCAGACATTGTAGATCTGCTGGGTCAGGAACTTGTTTGGATTATTGACAGAGTAGGATCGAAGCTAGAGGGCTGAAAGTAGGACCAAAAGGAAGGGTTGAAGAAGGAGAATAAAGGAAAATTATAGCGAGGCAGAGAGGTAAAAGGTGGAGAGAGATAGGTCCCCTGACAGCGATAGTACATGGTACATACTAAGCCTCTGGAGGGGTCTATAGCACCATTAGCACTCTGCATGTTAAGGATGATGTTAGGGGTCATAAACAAGACTCAAATGGTAAGCAATCTCTTCAGACATAGAAATGATTTGTGAACTGCTATCCACTATACACTCTACCTGTTCCTTGCTGTCAATTACAGCAAGGAGTGATTGTAGGGAATCTGTGTCCTTGGTGACTGTTAAGGTGTTGCTTGCCATTCTTGAGGGAGAGTGCTGATGGTATACTAAGTATCTATAGAGTCCCATGCTCCATAGATATGCTGGCGGTCAAGATTGACTCCATGGTGGATGTTGGCATTGTTGTAAAAGGTATACCCTCCTGATTGGTAACTATTTCCCATCATTTGTCTGCTGATGGTAAGGGCATCATTTATACCATCTGTGATTTTGGCTATAGCAGCCATATTAGCATTTAATACTTGACAAGGGGTTACCGTTTTCCTGGAATTGATTTCTAAGGGTAGGCAATATTGTTACTGCTTTTTCTACTATGAGCCTGAAGTCTTGAGCCCAGATCTTTTTAAAGACCTCATTGGACCATTCCAATTTGTTAGCCAATGCAGGTGACATTGCTGTATAAGTGCTGTCTTGCTGCTTGTCAGGATAACTAATATTTTTGGTCATAGGTGGCTGATACTTGTCAGGAATACCTGAAAACAGATGAATAAGAAGTGTTTCTTCTTTGGCCATATCTTCCACTGAGGCCTTGGCTTTTTACCCTTGTCTGTGGGTGGCTGCATTCTCTCAGCTTCAGAAGACCCTAAAGGTGGGGTTAGCAGGATTACAGTTTTGCTTTGCCTTGGTTAGCTAGGACTAGCAACATTGCTGTCACTGTCAATCAGGTGATAGTCTTCCAGCAGCTGTTTAGCTGCAGGAACCTTGACTCTGTTGGCAATCTGTCTTTTGTTGCCTTTTCTGAGCATATTGAGTTTGTTAAGCTTGGCTGTATAGTACTGTATTCTTTCTTCAGTGGTTAGTATGTATTGGTCAACACAAAACTCCTGGACAATTTCATGAACCATCTGCTGAATACTTGTTGATGGTACATGCATGGGCATCAGGATTGCCTGCATGTTCTGCATACTCTGTTGTTGATCGGGGCTGAGATTGGCATTCCTGCTGAGACTACTTGTGGCAATATTACCAGGGTTAAGCCTATGCCACTTGTTGATTCTGTCTTTATAATACAACTTGTTAGCCATAAGATGAAATATAAGCTCCTGACAGCAACACAACTTTATTGTCATGATTGCATCAGCATTTGCCTGCTTGAACATAGTTTTCCAAGTCAAAGCAGCATACCTGGATCATGGTGTGGCCAGGTTTGCCACAAAAGACCCCATGGAAATGCAGGTCTGCTGCTGGAGTTAGCATTTGAGTTTTTCAGTGCAAATTTTTCCAGAGCCTGTGTCAAAGTGTCACTAATGATTTGGGTTAGTTCTTTCTTTTTAACATACTCATCTCTGGGATCAGCTGGTTTCAGGATGGCTATGGGAGCAGGTGTGAAAAGGATACCACTTGTATGTCCTGTGGAAGGGACTGATGCTATAGTGGTGGTGCTACCTTTGAGGTACCAGTCATCTGCTCTGAACACATCATCAACCTCATATAGGCTGTTGAAATGGTGATCAGGTTTGAGAATTTTTAAATGCTGGACTATTTTGACCCACAGTGTCATCAGAATCCCCTTTTGGAATTTTTCCTTTTTTGGCTGACTTCTCCATTTTGCTTTTGTCAACCAGCCATTTGACTGTCTTCTGGAACTCTCTGTAATACTGTGAGAAGGATGCTTGGGTAGGTGTACCTTTGTTAACAAAGTCAACCATTAGCTTTTTTAAGTCATTTTATGTATACTAATTCTTGGATTTGGACTCAGGATACAGCCAATTGATTTCAGCTTCCCACTGCTCATATGTATAAGCATGTGGCCCAGGATTAGGGACTGCATCAGTAACAGGAGGAGTATACCACCATTTGTACTCTTTAACTGACATCCAAATTTCAGCAGTATTATAATTCAGATACCTAACTGCATAGTTCTTTTTTTGTAAATAATCAGTTATGCAACAATCACAGAATAAATACTCTAGTTTGTGAAAGTATTGGGCTAGCTTGTGAACTTTCTTTTCATCCCATTTTGGAGCAATATGATGGCCATGAGCTGGCCATTAGTCTCAGGTGTTCTTTCATTCTGGTTGGGAGTACAGGAGAATTGAGTTCTGTCAGGATTAACTGGTCAGTAATGGTGGTGGAAATGAGTGTCAAGTGTCAAAGGTCAGGATGGAATTTGGTTCTTTGAGAGTGAGGGGAGATAGGGGTGAGTTGTCAGATAGATTTCTTAGGAAGAGGTTTGGAATATTGTTGAGAGTAAGATTTCTAACTGTTGTAGCTAGCTCTTCCTCTAAATTAGCTGGTTGGGATGACCCAGTGGATGGTGAAGGTGGAAAGTGTGTTGGGAAGATGGAAAGAGGAGAATTTAGTGCTGAAGAGGATACTGTGGCTGTATTTCTCCTTTGTTTCTGAACTCTAGTCTCTAGTGGTATTCTGCCTGTGAAACCCTTGTGGTGGGCTCCAAAATGATAGCATACAGACTAGTTTAGGTGTGTGCAGTGGCAGAGGAGCAAGGCAACTTCAAAGGACACAACAATCCAGACAAGCAGGTCTTTGTGGAGTGTGCACTAGTATGTTTTGCAAGGGCTTGTCTTGGCAAATTTCTAAGTACTAGAACTGTATTTAATGGGATTAAAAGTGGGAACAGGGCTTAGAGTGTCAAAGAGAAGGAAACTGAAGATATCTCAGGACAGAAAGGGGATTTGAGAAGGTGGTCAGCTTGGGAAAATGGGATTTTGGGAGTACTATCCCAAGGATGTACAGTCAAGAAGAGGGTCAGAAAAGGATCAGAAAATGTAGCAAAGGGGACTTAATGAAGAGGGAGTTGACCAACATCAAGTACTAGTAATGAGGGAGGAAGGGGAGGAACACTGCCAATGATTAGCAGTATGTGAAGCTCAATAGCAGACTTGACTAGCACACTAGTGATGGGAATTTTCCCAATGGCAAGGACTTGGCCCAATGGCAGACATTTGGGAGTGAAGAACCCTAAATTAGGGTTATACACAGCAAGAAACATTTAGTGATGGGAGGACTTGAGCTCTGAAGTGGCAGCAGTGCAGTAAAGAGGAAAGAGGTGGATTTTTTTTTATGCTTATTAGGTCCTGCTGACCCAGAGGCTCTCACCTAGAGCAATAACCCACTAGTCAGAGAGATCTGCAAACTGGCACGTAGACATGAGAGAAAGGTCAATTGGAGGACTTAGAGCAGCATTGGCAAATGAAAATGGAAGACAGAATAGATTGACAAGAGCTGGGACACTTAGTATGGACAGTAAAAAGTAGAACAGACTTGGACAAAAGAGTTGGCAATATCGAGACTAAGGAATGACTACTGTGGTATGAAAGTTTAAGTATTACAGTGGGACAGATCACTGGAACGACATCAGAGAGGGTCGAAGGGGGCACCAAGACATGTGGCACAGAACTGTATGGCCAGTTTGTGAGTAGTTGGATGTGGAGGCCAGCTGCAGCAAGCTGTTGTGGCATATTTTGGGGATGTCATCCTAAAAGGAGCATCAGAGATGCAGATCAGGTTGGTGATGTGAACGGCTGATGCATAAGGTGCATTGGGATACATCGGTGATGGTGGGGAAGGCATGTGGCAGGGAAGTTGTGCAGGATGAGCAGGCAGAAATGATGGGTTGTGACATTATCTCCTCTCTAGCATTGAGATTCTTGAGACACATGTTGTGCTGGCAGTTCATTCCAAGGCAGAGGTGGGAAAACTGTTAGATCAACTATAAAGTTGAAAAATTAAGCTCATCTCTGCAGTTTGTCCTGCCTTCATCATGTTGCATACTCAGCATAGCATTCCTGAGTTGTTCCTAGTTGGTCCATTCCAGGAGTGGTAGGACATCAATGCACCAGTAAGTGGCACCAGGTTCTGCTTCTCAAGCTGCCACTAATTCTGTTGTAGTGTGATCATTGTCATTGCTATGGGGCAGCATGTGAGCTGGCAGCACTGCACCTTAATTCAAAAGAGAAACCTAGCATGTGCCAGTATTGTTGTGACAGCCACTTTGGCTGTTTCCTCAAGGCACATTGGGAGATGTCTGTGGGCATAGGTGCAGGAAGGGAGGGGAGGGGAGGAGGGAGCAAATCAGGGTAGCTGGTCTAAGTGGCAGAGAGGAAGGGCGGCATAGGGGAGCAGTCATGCACAGAGCTCAGGGAGTTCTCTGGAGGATGAGGAAGGTGATGGGATGGCCATAGTTGATCACCAGTAGACCCATGCCACCACAGAGAGTCAACACCTGGTGTTGCCCCTCTTCTCTGAGTCTTCACCTGTTGTTCCAATGGACTTTGAGGAGCCCAGTGGCCTGTTGGCAGGTTTGGCAAAGGCCTGGGAAAAGCATCACACCAAGACTGCACTGAGTCAATCTTCTTTCCTGAAACATCCTCATATGAAGACCCTGCCCCCCCAGGATCCCCTCACTTTCTTGCAAGTGTTTTCACCACTGTTGGACAGACCCTCTGACCTTGTTGTGGCCAAGTCTGAGAATGTATGTCTTTGTACTCGCTTTAACCACTTGCTGGCTGCATTGTGCCAGCTGCAGTTCTAGAATAAGGACCTGCACTGACAACTCTGAGAGGCTCACACTGGGTTAAAGCAGGAGCAGGAAAGAATTATGGTGGTGACCAGTGAGTCCAAGCCTTTGAGGGAGTCAGAGGTGCAGTGGCAACAAGAGGCGAGGGCAGCACAAGCAGAACTGGAGCATCTTCAATGAGCAACCCATTTTCCAAGTCCTAAGGAGGAGGAGGAGGAAGAGGTACAGGGTGCCAATGTCAGTTGTGCTACATCAGAGTTGGGAAAGGGGTAGGAGTTGGTGGAGTGAAGGAAGGGAAAGAGGGTTTTAAGGTGCTGGTGGGAGTTGAATCCCTAGTCAATCTAAGAGACAGAGGTTAGGCCCATGACTGTTTTTGTGATGTTTCACTGGGATTGGAGATCTCATGGTTTGTTGGAGAAGTATCTGTGGAAGTCTCAGAGCACATCAGTGGCTCCTCCAAGGCTGTCAAAGGGTTTTCAGGTGTTGTCTTCAGGCCCATACCTGAGCCACTGGACCAAGTAGCAAACCTTGCTCTGGTACATATGGGAGTCAAGGATCTTCTCCACCTCATAGTGGTCTTCTCCATCAACTTCAATTAAAGGGGGAGGATCATGGTATTGACCAGAGAAAGCATTGAGGTTGTGGCATTCAAGAAGTTGGACGTGGAAGACAGAGTGAATACCCTTTATACTAGCAGGGAGGGCAAGTCAGTAGACATGTGATGAGACCTTGTTGATAATTTTAAAACAGACCAAATCATTTGTGATTGAGTTTTAGTGATGGTCAGCATGTTTTGAGGTGTCAGCAATCAAGCCATACAAGGGAGCCAACCAGCCAATCAGGAGTGCTGATTTGCTTTGAGTTGGCATGCTTGCTGTATGCTTTGTTAGCTGTGGCAATCTCAGTTCAGAGGTACTCTTGCAGGGATTGAAGATCATGGGTGACTTCATGAGCGATGTGTGAGAGGATGTTGCAAAGGGAGACAGTGAGCTGGAGATGGTATCCTTTATTTGTGAAGAAAGAGAACATGCTGGTGGTGGAGTGAGGGGAGTTGTTGTAAGTGAACTCAGCGATGGAAAGTTCTGCACACCAGTCATCCTGCAGATAGTTCACATAAATGTGAAGGTACTGTTCCACCATCTGATTGACTTTCTTGGTCTGTCCATTGGCTTTGGAGTGATAGGCAGTTGAGAGGTTTGACTTGATGTCCAGGGCCTGACATAATGACTGCCAGAACTTGGAAACAAAAAGTGTACCTTGGTTGGAGATGATATCATTGGGCAGACCATGCTTGGAAAAGTCATGGGCAATGAAAAGGCATGAAAATTCAGATGCCAAATCGGTAGTGCAACAGGGTACAAAGACAGCTTGCTTAATGAGGCAGCAGACTACCACAAGGATGGCATCAAATCTGTCAGACTCAGGGAGTTTGATGATGTGGTCCATCGAGATTGAAGACTAGAGCCATTTTCTGACTGGGAGGTGCTTCAGCGATCCAAAGGGGCAGTGACATGGGACCTTGGCTTGTAAGCAAGCCTCATAGGCTGATGTGGAACCTTGGCTTGTAGGCAAGCCTCACAGGTGCACACGTACTGAGTGACATCCTTCTTTAAGCCAGGCCAGAAGTAGGTCCTCATAATGAGCTGGACAGTTTTCTGAATGCCAGAATGTCTGTGTAGCTTGTGATCATGGTGCAGTTGTAAGACATCGAGCCAGAGGCATCCAAGGTTGGGCATGTAGATCCAACTATCTTAGAGCAGGAGTTTGCCATTGGGGAAGAGAGTGAAAGTGGTGGGGGAGGGGCTTGCCATTGTTTGAATGCTTTGATGATGGCTAGGAGTTCTTTGTTGTAGATGTCATAGTTGAGCTCTGTGGTGATTATGGACCAGGTATAGAATGCCATGGGTCAAAGGTTCTTGCTATTGGGTTCCATCTAGGAGATGATGCTAGCAATGGTGTAGTCAGAGGTGTTGCACTCTAGGATGATGGGGAGCAATGGGTCGTAGTGGCAGAGGATCAGGGCAGAGGTGAATGCCTTCTTTAGAAGGTCAAAGACACTCTGACAGCCTGCATTCCAATATCAAGGGGTATCCTTCCTAATTAGCCAAGTCAGGCACTTGGTGATGCCTGAATAGTTGTCAATGAACTGCCAATAAAAGTTGGTGAAGCCTAGGAAGGACTGCAGCTCCTTGAGGTTTCGTGGTCAAGGCCAGTTAGTAATGGCATCGATCTTGGCAGGGTTCAAGGATACAATAATGCTGAGGTACTCTACTTCTTTGGTGTGGAAGGAGCATTTCTCTGGTTTGGCATGCAGGTTGTGTCACTGAAAACACTCTAGTACTTGTTGTATGTGTCCTTGGTGCTCCTTGAGAGAATCGGAGTAGATCAGAATATTGTCCAGATACATAATAACAAAGATGTTGTTCATGTTGTGGAAAATGTCATTCATGAAATACTGGAAGGTGGTGGGTGAGTTGGTCATTCTAAAAGGCATCACAATGTATTCAAAGAGCCCTTAACAAGTGCAGAATGCCATCTTCCATTCATGGCCTGGAGTGATGCAAACATTGTTGTACCCTAACTGGAGATTGATCTTCATATAGATCTTTGCACTCTGAAGGCGGTCAACTAAATCCCTGATGAGTAGTAGAGGATATTGGTTTTTCTGAGTGACCTAGTTAAGGCCCCAGTAGTTGATGCAAAGCCACAGTGAACCATCCTTTTTTTTGCAAAGAGGACAGGTGTGCTGGCAGAGGAGGCAGAGGGTTGTATGAAGCTTTTCCCAAGCATATTGTTGAGGTAATCCTTGAGCACATGTAGTTTGGCTTCTGACATGTTATAGATTTTCCTGAAGGGTGGCAACGTTCCTTCCTCTAGGTTAATCTTGTGGTCATATGAATGGTGGAGGGGTAGTTCTTTTGTGCTCCCTTCAGAGAACACATTGGCATACTTGTGGTACTTGGAGGAAATGACTTCATGGAGGATCTGATATTCTGATTTTGTTTTGGGGGCAGGTACATTGGCATTGGCCAGGAAGTGCTCTTCAGATATGGAGGGTGAGATGTGAAGCTGATAGGCTTGTGTACCCTCCTATATAATCTGAGCAAAGGGGCCTGTGCCAATGATCCTAATATCAAGATTGTTGGGGAGCTCAAGTGAAGGTGGATTCTGAGCATCTCTGGTAGGTGTCAGTTTGGCTGTGAGGGATGGGAATCACAGTCAGTGAGGGCCTTTGAATCTGTTCCAGATAATGTTGGGTGGGAAGGAGTAAGGGCAAAGGAGAAAGCGAGGGTGGTGTTTTGAGAACTATTTGGTTCAGGGCAGGTCAGAGATGGTGTAGGAGATCACATCGGTTTGAGGTTGTGCTGTGTTGTCTCCAGGCTGGGGCAGTTGCTCTGATGGAGTGGTGTGTGAGGGGGTGGGATTAGCCTGTAGAGACAGTGGGTTGGGTGGTGTACTGACACTTTTTCCTCCTTTAAGGTCCACCAAGATAGGCTGATGGATGGATTCAGGGTGGGTGGATTCTGGGCAATCCTCATCAACAACTTCTTCAACAGTCAGGGTGGGCCTGGACTTGAGGGAGAAGCTAGCAGCGAGTTGGGCATCTCTGGTTTCAAATGTCATAGCCATTGACTTTCAATCTATGTCTGGATTAGCATCACACAGTCATGAGAAATCTAAGATGATTGGCATGGTGTGATGTAGCTGAGTTACTAGTAGATTGACTGGGAATTCAAGACCATTGGCTAGAGACATGATGTTAGAGTGGTGATGGGTGATGAGTCCTGAGGTAGTCAGAGTACTGTTGAAAAGCTGAAGTTCAATGAGTTCGCTGATTTCCTTGCTTGGGAGAGCTAACTCTGAGCTGACAAAGGTGCCTGTGGTGCCACTGTCGATCAGAGCAGCATGGGTGGTGCCAGTTGATCAGAGTGTCACTTCAATGGTGAAGGACCTTGTTGAGCTACAGTGTAGTTGTCCAAGGAAAGTGGAGGTTGTCAGGGTGGAATTGCTACGAGGGAGGAAGTGGAAGGGGATGATGGAGGTGGATGAGGAGGAGCCCCAATCCAAGGTCATGGTGAGGTGGCACCAGTTGATCCTGGAGTTGGTGCTTTGTAACCAAGGTAAGCTGAGAACAAGGAGAGCATTCTCATGCAAGTGAGTGGTGAGCATTCATACCTCTTGCATTATTCCATTCCCAAAGATGAGTGAAACAACAGCGTAGTGTGTAATGTTGCTGGCAATCAAGGGTTTGCTGTTAAATAGGCACAAACAAATGGGGGTAGAAAGTCAAATAAGAGGTAGAGAAGTGGAGTGAGCCTAGGAGGAATCAACAAAGTTGTCAGTGGTGCCACTGTTGACCAGTGTGGTGATGGGTTTGGAGCAAGGGTTGGGGGAGGTGTGGAGAACAAAGAATTGGAAGAAGCAGGAAGAGAGGTAAACAGTGTGGGTGTCTGGAGCGGAAGCCAATGCATATAGATGTGAAACTGGAGCAAAAAAGATGTCAGGGTTGATTCTGCAATTTAGCATGTCTTTGTGTTTCACTAAACTGCAGTTTTGTTTTCTGCATATTGGAAGTCATATTTGTTGCTGTCAATGACTCAGACAGCATGGCCCAGTGTGTTTTGCTCAGGGCAATCCTGGACAAAATGTCCTGGCTTGCCACACAACAGGCAAACACTGCTGCGACACTGCTGCTTCTTTGTTTCCTCTGGCACAGCAACTCAGGGGTATCCCATATTCCATGCCTGGTTTGCCTGCAAGCATTCCTCACCTTCCTCTGGGTCAGGACCCTTGGTGTTGTGCCCCTGACAGTCCTTGCTGTTACAACCCAACTGACATAGTTTAGTGGTTTCCTCAGCTTCAGTGGCCTGCAGCTGAGCTGACAAGTGTGGCACAGGAGGGTTCCAACTGCTGCCTTGTGCCTGTGCAGAGCATGCAGAGGCTGGTGGAGAAAGGGCCATGCCAGCAACATTTGGAGGATTTAGAAGACAGAAAAACAAGGGTTGGAGTTGGGTGCCCAGGAGTTGGAGAATGTTCTGGTGTGGGTGCGGTCTTTCCAGTGGTGCTGGTCAATCTGAGTGACAAGGTTTTTGAAACCCTTGTAGGTAAGTTGTTTTGGTGCAAGTCAGAGCACATCATGAATGTGCTTAGGCAGGGCCTTGCTGAGCTGGATCAAGGCATTGTAGTTGCAGCCTGTTTCATAGGCCTTCTTCTTAAATTGAACAATGAACATGGTGAAACATTTGTTGGTGCTTATCCTGAGAGATGCAAGTTTCCTTTCAGCCTTGGCAACCATGCTGAATGCTCCAAACTTGGAGGAGAATTTGTTAATGAACACCTGCCAGTTTGTGAAGAGGAGGTGGCCAGGGTTGAAGCGGAGAATGGTGGTGTAGTGGTCCAATACAATACCTTGCAGATAGGATGTAGCGAATGCAACTGTAAGGGGACTATTCCTTTATGGGGGTACATCCATTCTAGCTCGGCTTAGTTCAGCTGTTCAGTATACTTCTATCTGTCATCCGGACCGCCCAGCATTCCCTTATCTCCTTCTGCCAAGTATTAGTTGTCTTCTATGAGTCATCAATCGGACATCTTACTCATCTTTGATTATTGTTAGTCATTTCCCTTTACATACCGTGGGCCGATGTGTCATATAGTCTTAGTCAAT
>JABAKA010016288.1:0-10667 GCA_018857285.1 Termitomyces sp. Mi166#008 | reverse complement strand
GTGCTTTGGATCACTTCCTTATAGGTAGCCTACAATCTACCTACTTTCTGTTGATAGGTTGTTTGTGTCTTGGAACGAGAGATCACATAGACCTCTCTTTCTAGCATGCATCTAGGCGACCGAGCACGCTATCAGCGCCAGCAAGGATGTTTGCCAGTTGGGTACCAACATTGATCAGCCAGATTGTCAGCAATGCAACGATCACACTAAAACTAAAAGTTAGTAAAGCACCAACACAGGAAAAGAGATAACTATGCATGGCGCCATTCTTCTTCAATACTAGCGCTCATGTTGCTGGTGACATCAATTTTATATCACCCTTCCTCCCACCCAAAATCTTTGCACCTTGCAGTAACCCTATGTCTCTCTCATAATATTCTGATGGCGGTGGCAGTAAACTTGCCAATAGTTTATCGTCAAACTAGTAAAAAGATTAAGTGCAGGACTCACGAAACACAAAGGAACTCACTTTGGTTGGTACCACAAAATCCTCCAGCTCCTTCCTCAATTTTTGAGTGGCTTCACTCTCCTCATCTTCTTCATCTTCCATTGCCTTTGCTTTGCCCTTACCCTTGTTACAAGGCGCTAGAACTAAGAAGATAAATCAAAGGAATAAAAAGCACCAATTAGCAATATTTATATGGCATGGACTTTCTCCTGCTCTTGAAGCAAAAACTCTGAATGAAGCTAAAAATTGATGACAAGGATAGTCACTAGAGTAAGTGGAAAAGTGAGGAAAATGGGTGGACTGGAAGGATCAGCTATATAAGGAATGGAGAACACATGTTGAATCAAAGAAGTTGCAGAAGCAGGTGTTGGCACTGGTTCCATGACAGTCTTTGGCACCACAATAGGCGCAGTTGGCTCGAGCTCAATCACCATCTTTTCAAAATGCATTAGTCTTATTTGCTCAATTGTACTAATTGCATGCTTCCAAGACACCTGCCAACCATCAGCAAGAGCTGGTGCCAAAAACAAAGAAAAATGCACTCACCACTGTCTTCCCAAACTCAGCACACCATGATGCCTGCTTATTCAAACTCCACAAGTTAACACATGCCTGGTGCACTTCAGTTTTGCATCGCCACTCTATACAAGTGCCAATTGTCTAACTAACAACCCTTCCAAAAGAGCAAACACTGTTTTGTGAAGTGGTGCAAGTGTTGCCAAACCTTGAGCCTTAAAGAAAACAGCGTCAGTAGCAATGACAAACTCTTGAGCAGCGCATTCACGTTCTAGGAGGCTAGTATTGGCAGAAACCTTGAGTAATGAGATCTTGGGAGCCATCTGGAGTGACAGCAAAAAATAGAATCAGGTGTACCTCAATCGATCAAGATAATGAAGAAGTATAGGTGTTTAGCAAAAAAGAAAACTGGGGTCAAAGGCCATAAACATGGGTGCCTATATAGGCGATGGTTTCTAAAAATGGAATTTGCCACTGATTTTACAAAATGAATCATACCATGTATGAAAATCAGAAGATTAAGAATTCCAGAAGCCTGATGGGTTGACTGGGGACAGTCAAAATTTAAAAAGGGGGTAGAATGATAAGCCTCAAGTTCTAATTTCAAATAGTTAATTTTTTCTAAAATTTTCTTGTTTTTTATAATGTGACAGGTCACATGACTCAACACATGATAACATGTGACTTGTCAAAAACACAAAAATCACATCCAGCAGGTGTAGTCTAGAACATTCTGTCTTGAAAAAAAGGTAGCATAGGGAAAAACTGTCTAAAAAGAGGTTTGCTATGACTTCATAGACTTCACTTGACAGTATTAACATTCCTATGACATTAGAATTAGTACATATTTAGGATAGTAGGAGAAAAGGAGAGCTTACCAATTACTCTGCCCTAGCAGTATATAAGATGTACAAAAAGTAGAAAAATAACAACAATGTTTTATGTGAGGAATTCACCCTCACTATGGTATATCTTATGCTCTATGTTCTACATCGCCCTCATGCAGTTAGTCAGCAGCTATCATTAGCACCACTTCTGCCAAGTCTCTAAGCTTTTAAGTCTACATCACCTCTTTCAAGGCAAACTATGTGCTTGGCAACTGTTGCCAAGCAACTACGTCGCCTTTGCAGCAATTTTATGCACCTTTTGAGGCATAGTTTAAAGTCCCATGCTAAGCACCTATACATGGAGCACCATGTCTTTTGAGGCATAGTCTAAGAGGGTACAGGGCAGCATTACCAGTCTTCCCCTCCCTTTGCTGCTGCTGCCTCAGCCACCCCTGCAATTCCTGTTCAAGGGGTGTCTACCCGCATACCACCAGCTGTGCAAAGCTGCTGCCACCACCTTGCCACCACTGCCTTATTCAGGGTCCCCTCCCTTCTATTCAAGTTGCACAACAGTTGGCAAAATCAACAACAGCCACTATTGCCAAGCTCATTGTCAAGCTCATTGCCAAGCTCGTTAGCAATAACTATTGCCAAGCCTGTCAGCAATAACAGTTGCCAAGTCCATTGCCAAGAATGGTCAGCAAGAAGTGTCACCAACAATGGTCAGCAAGATTGTCGCCAAGACTGATTTTGAAGAGGGAAAATTTAGCACCTTGAAGGTTTCCATTGGTACACCTACCTCTAAACACCACTATTCCCTCTCATCTAGCAACCCTACTATAGTTTCTTTACAAGCCCATTAGCTTTAAGCATCTTGAAGAGACATGACCAATGGCACCAACAAAAGCAATGGTAACTGAAGTTGATAGTGGTAAGCATCTTGAAGAGACATGACCAATGGCACCAACAAAAGCAATGGTAACTGAAGTTGAAGCACCGGTGCCAAGTGCCAGTGAGTTTTTTGTGCTTTGTTCAATTTTTCTCCTTAACTATTCTCCTAGCTGACAAAACTGAATAGGATGCCCTTTTTCAAGTTGTCCTGTACTAACAAACATGTTCCTTTCTTGCTGACAGGTCTTCAAGTCCTGATCAAATTTCAGCAAAACTGACCTAGTGTTGAATGATGGCAAAACCATGCACATGGCCATTATGAAGTGGCACTTGAAATGTTGGAAGATGCTAAGCAGCGTTTGGAGTCAGTTTATCAGGAATTGCAGTGGATTACGCATCAACACAATGCCATGGCACTGTACCTTCATGACTGTGATGCAGTGATGGGTTGACATGAAGCAAATAATATGGAACTTGGGGAATTTTTGGATACTGAAGACCTTCCTATCATTGGTGGCTTTCCTGTCATTTATCCCCACTAATTGCCCTATTTGTCAGCTTTGTTCTATATACTGTATTTTTAGTTTTGTACTGTAACTACAGTTTGTTTTATTTTTCTTGGTAATGGGTCATCAGGCTGGTGCAGGTGGTGGGATAAACCATCAGGACTGTGGAATACTCCTTTGATGTGAACCAACTCAAAGTGAAACATCAAGATAGCTACTATCCATCGATTGATACTTGCTGACAGCTGCATGTCAGGGTTGGATAGCATTCCCTTAATGTAGTGCATATCAACTTCCACTATGAGGTTTTGTATGCCAATAAGGTAGATTCTCATCGCCTATAGCACCCTAAATAATCCATACAGTTCTAGTTTTGGTTGACTGTAGCGGGACTCTCTTTTGTTAAGCATTATGGACACAAATTGGTTGTATCATCGGCTCCTTTGATTTTTGTTTGTGACTTGGCATAGAAAATAGCCAATTGCGATGTATGAAGTGTCAACAGCTAAGACAATAGGATCAGGAGATGTATAGTCTGGTGGAACTAGAGGTTCTGCCTCTTTTAGCACTTGTACTAGGTCTTTTTAAGCGGCTATCTGGGTTGGCAACTAGTTTGTGGGCTCCAGCATGATCCCATTTCCATAGATGACTGGTTGGCAAAGAAATTCATTGTGTAGCATATGAACTTTGAATATTCTTTATCATCCAAGCTGACTGGTCTTTTCATGTTGTTTAGCCATTGTTTCACCTTTTCTAGGCGCTTTTCTTCAGCTTTAGCCTTAGTGCTCCATGGGATCATGTCATAAGTTAACGTTTGGTTGTCATCACAAAACTCTTCTGGCTTTTCTGATCATCTAACACTTTGTTCTGGTTCCTCCTCGCTATCTTTGTTATCTGCTTCCCCTGTCACTAAGATTCTGGCACTAGTAGACTGTAATGTCGTTGGCTTTGGTTCAGGATTATAAGGAATAAGTACAGGGAGAAGAGCATTTTTGGGTGCGTTTAGGCATATGAAAGGAGGAAGCAGTTGGATAAGGTGCATGAAACCATACATTCTGTCTACCCAATCTTCATAGATTTTGTTGTCGCTATTGTTGGGGTCTGGGTCATCAGGCTGGCATGGATGGTGGGATAAACCATCAGGACTGTGGAATACTCCTTTGATGTGAACCAACTCAAAGTGAAACATCAAGATAGCTACTATCCATCGATTGATACTTGCTGACAGCTGCATGTCAGGGTTGGATAGCATTCCCTTAATGTAGTGCATGTCGACTTTCACTATGAGGTTTTGTATGCCAATAAGGTAGATTCTCATCACCTGTAACACCCTAAATAATCCATACAGTTCTAGTTTTGGTTGACTGTAGCAGGACTCTCTTTTGTTAAGCATTATAGACCCAAATTAGTTGTATCATCAGCTTTTTTGATTTTTGTTTGTGACTTGGCATAGAAAATAGTTAATTGCAATGTATGAAGTGTCAACAGCTAAGACAATAGGATCAGGAGACATATAGTCTGGTGGAACTAGAGGTTCTTCCTCTTTTAGCACTTGTACTAGGTCTTTTTGAGCAGCTATCTGCAATTCTCCAAATTCGAAGGGAACATCTTTGCATGTCAATTTCTGTATATGGTGTGCTCGGTGTGCAAAATTTTTGATAAAGATGCATAGAACACCTAGAGTACCCAAAAAGGCATGGACTTTGCTAATGTTATTGCAGATGCCCCAGCATTCAAGTAGCGCTAGTCAGTCATTGTCAGGAACACGACCATTAGGAGTGCATATGTGACCTAGAATTTTAAATCTTTCTGCGCAGAGGACAAGTTTATGACCTGAAAGGGTTTCACTGGAGTATTTCATGTGTTGTAGGACTTGATTTAAGACCTCAAAGAATTCCCATAGCACTAGCCTTATGTTTGGATTGTCAGGATGAGTAGCAGGAACTCCATTAACCAATTTCCAATCTTTTGGGCCTTTGACGCCCACTGTCATGGGACCTATCTCTCTCCTTTCACTTCTCTGCCTGGCTATAATTTTCATTTATTCTTTTTCTCCAGCCCTTCCTTTTGGTCCTCTAGCTTCAATCCTGCTCTGTATATAATTCAGACAAGTTCCCAACCCAGCAGATCAACAATGTCTAGCAATTTCCAGAGTTTGATCATTTCCAGAGATTTGCCCCCTTAGGCCTTCCATGTGGCTGGCTGTGGCTTTTGTGTATTGTACAGTTCCTTCCCACACATCAGAAGCCTCTGAAGCATCGCTCCTGGCATAGGGAATCCTCAGACTTGTTCTCTTTGGATTTTCCTCTGCCAGGTGAGTAGTTAGACTGGTAATCATCTGTACAATACTCAATATACTTTGGATTTCCCTCTGCCAGCTGTGTGACTGAGCCACAGCCCCCAGAGGTCATCCTTATGCCCACGGTTGTCAATAAATGATAGGACATGAAGAGGTATTTTGGGTTTAAGAATGAAGACGACGTTGTCATGGAAAATTGGCACTGAATTACACCAGCCCATTGGCAAGGTTACTAGGCGAAGGGTGCCATAGGGAGTTTGGAAGGTCATTAAATCACATGAGGAAGGATGGATCAAGCATTTGTCATAGCCAACGTAGAGATCCAAGGTAGTGCCACAGATTCTGCCTGCAAAGGATTTGGCAACATGGTCTGGGAATGGTGGCACTCCTGAATGGCATATAGTGACTTTGTTTAGTGGCTGTAGGCTATGAACTATATGTAGTTTTCCATTTTTCTTTAAAACACAAAACCATCGTGACCGATACAAGGAATTTGAAGGTTCATAGACTCCTGCACTTATTTTGTCATGAATGATATCACAGATTTTGGGTTCAAGTGCAGGAGGAATTAGTTGGTTATGTTCCTGCCAGGAAATGTGCAGTATTGTCAGGAAGATAATTGGCAGAAAGTACTCAGGTTTGAAATATTCTTTTTCTTCCACTTTCCAGGCAAAGGCTTGGTTTTGTTTAGCAACCAAATCTACTAAAATATTCAGCTCATTGACATGAAGAAAACCTGTGTCATGTTCTTTGAGAAGCTGATTTTTCCTCTCCTTTGTAAAGCATCCTGTCAGTACAAATGAAGGGGAGTTGGGATCCAGCAGTGGCATGTCAGCTAAGGGATCCCCTTTTATATTTCTTTCTACACAAAAATCCTCTGGTACTGTACTGGCCACCAGCTTTACTTTTAAGGCGACAGGTTTATACTTTTTCTTTGTCTGTACTCCTTTGTGTTTGGGTACATCAGCTTTGAAACTGTCAGCTGTTAGCATTGCACTAGAGTTGTTAGAAGAAAGTAACATATGTGTGTAGCTAAAATTATTTTTATCGTGAGGGGGGAGTTGGCGCTGTTGCCAAGGAATATGTCCAAGAACTAAGGAATCGGTAACTATTAGACTGTCTTTGTTTTTGGTGTTTTCTTGTATGTAAGAGTTGAAATTTTCAGAAGTGGTAAGATATAAATATGCTAGCACAGGGTTGTTTGTGCTTAGCTTTCTTTGTCTGTACTCCTTTGCATTTGGGTACATTAGCTTTGAAACTGTCAGCTGTTAGCGTTGCACTAGAGTTGTCAGAAGAAAGTATCATATGTGTGTAGCTAAAATTATTTTTATCATGAGGGGGGAGTTGGCGCTGTTGCCAAGGAATATGTCCAAGAACTAAGGAATCGGTAACTATTAGACTGTCTTTGTTTTTGGTGTTTTCTTGTATGTAAGAGTTGAAATTTTCAGAAGTGGTAAGATATAAATATGCTAGCACAGGGTTGTCTGTGCTTAGTGCCAAGGTAGGTAATTTACTATCTACAAAATATCACTTTCAAAAATGGCTTTGTCAAGATAAGCATAATCTACTACTAAAAGGTCCTTGGTTTGATGGTCATATTCTAGCATAAAAGCAATACTGTTGGCTTCTTCTTCCATACTATCCATGGTATGAAAGAGACACTTTGGTGGTTTGCTATCAGTTGGAAACAACATCAGCAGAGGCAGCTTTCTTTTGTGATGCCCTCTCTCAAAGGTGGCAATGGTACAACTGTCACCTCCATTTGGGTCGGTAATTGTGATAACTGTCTCATTGGTGGATAATGTCCTGACAATGCTGCAGGTGAGGACGTCAAAGGGTTTACTCAACAGTATATTGTAGGTGGGCTGGCTGATAACATGTACTTGGAGGTAGATAGTAAGAGCCAGCTATAGTGCAGGGGACATTTCTCACCAAGCCTCGTGACTGGTCAATTGTGCCATTGGCACTTTGCATGTTTAACATGACAGTGGGGTCATAGACCACTGGTGCGCTATTTCCTCTGACATTGACACTATTTGCAAGCTGCTGTTCACTATACATTCCACTTCTTCTTTCCTGTCAATAACTGCCATAATAGCCCTAAGAGAATTGGTGTCCTTAGCAATGCATAGGCTAGCACGGTGTTCCAAAGGCCAATGACTGTAAAAAGCCTCAATAGGATCTACCACTCCAACTGTGCCTTTCAGCTCTGTGATGCTGGCATTAAGAGTGTTGGTGTTAGAATGGGAGCTATTTGTGACCAGAGGTGATTTTCCTGGGTATGGTAGCATGTCATCAGTACCGTCGTCAGGGATTTCAGAAATGGTTGCCATGTTTGCATTAGTGATTTGTTTGGGCATTACCATCTCTCTGAAGTGATTCCTTAGTGGCTGTGAAATGGCAAGAGCTCCTCCTACTGTCATTGTAATGTTATGGTTCTAGATAGTGTTGAATGCTTTAATAGTCCACTCCTGTTCTTTTGTGGCTGCTAGCACTAGTGTTTTATAGGCATCTTCTTGCTGCCAGTTGGCAGTGGTAACATTCTTTGGCATTGGTTCAGTAATTTAAATTTCTGGGATTCTTGAGTATGGATGAATTGGAGGGAGAGCTTCTTCCAAGACTTCTTCCACTGTTTGCTTCATTGGCTTCTTCCCTTTGTCCTTGGGCAGCAATTTTTCTTTGGCATTTTTTGGTTCTTTTTGGCAGCTAGAGCCTGCTTCAGTATTAGTGCTGGGTGGAGATTCAGGTGTGTCGACAGGATGGTAATTGGTTAGGGGTTGTTTAGGCAGCGGTATTTGTACTCCGTTGGCAACTTGTCATTTGTTGATGTGTTAAAGCATTTGTAGTTTTAACAACTCCTGCTGATGATATTCGATCCTTTTGTTGGTAGTGAGCATGTATTAATTCACTCTTGGCTCCTGTACTATCTTGTGGACTAAAGTAGCTGCCACTGGCACTTGCATGTTATTCATCACCTGTTGTTGCTGAGCATCTGGTGCAGCATTAGCAGACAAATTCCCAGTTGCCAAATTACCAGGGTTCAGGCAATGCCATTCCTCCAGCCTATCCTTGTAGTAAAGTTTTTTGGGATACTGGGGAATGTAGCTGCCAGATGGGAGGACCACTTTGTTATCTTTATTCTTCCTGCACTTCCCTGCACGAATGTAGTTTTCCAACTCTAAACATCTTCCTTTGACTATTGTGTGATCTATCTGTCCACAGAAGTGGCAAAGATCTTTTAGCAATAATGGTCAGCTGGTGTTAGTGCCAGATGACTTGGTTAGTCTTTCCAATGCTTGTGCCAAGGAATTGCTAATGATTTGAGAGAGTTCCTCTCTTTTTACATACCCACTGTCAGATCCAGAAGCATTGGTAGTTTTATTGTTGGCTGGCGATGTAGCAGGTTGTGGCAACAGAGCAGGAAGAATGCCTTCTTGGCGACCAGCAGGTGGAATGGAAGCCATTGCAGTGGTATTGCCTTTCAAGTACCAATCTCCTGCATTAAACATTTTCTCCACCTCGTATGGGTCATTAGGATGGTGAAGTGGGTAAAGAATTTCTAGGCACCATGCTATTCTTACCCATAGAGTCAATAGTATTCCACACTGAAACTTTTCCTTCTCTGATGACCGCTCCATCTTACTGTTATCCACCAACCACTTCACTATCTTCTGGAATTTGCAATGGTATTGGGAAAAAGATGCTTGCAACAGTGTACCCTTGCTAAGAAAGTCAGCTATCAGCTTTTCAAGGTCGTTTCAGGTATACCTATTCCTAGATTCTGAACCAGGATAACGCTTGAAAATTTCCACCTTCCATTCCTCATAGGTGTAAGCGCAGGCAATGGGTTCAGGTTCATCACAAGTAGCTGCAGGAGTGAATTTGCCTTCATATTCTTTAACGCTCATCCATGTTTCTCTGGTATTGTAGGTCAAGTAACAGACAGCATAATCCTTCTTTTGGTGATCATTGTTAACTCAGCAGTCTTGAAAGAGGTACTCTAATTCTTGGAAGTACTGCGCCAACTCACACACTTTTTCTTCATCCCATTTTGGTGCGGTATAGTGCCCTTGTGTCAGCATGAGTCAGGTGTTGTCCTCCATAGTGCGGGGAGGTTCAATTGAAGTGTTAGATACAGTCAGGATTAATTTAGCTATGATGGAAACTGGCAGTTAGTCAGGAGTAGGTGGTTCTATAGAGTACAGATTGATAGTCAGAGCTGAGAGGTGTTAGAGGGCTAAGCAACCAACTATCATCAAGGCTCCTTGGAAAAATATCTGGAATATCATTAAGCATTAGTCTCCTAGCAACTGTGTCTAGTTTGTTGGCTAGATTGGCTGGTCTAGGAGATCATGTGGGTGATGCAAGGTGAATATGGGATGGAAGAATGATTTAAACATGCCAAAATATTGCCTGTGAGTGGATTCTTTAGTGATTAGCTGCCAATGAAATCCCTTGCAATGGGCTCCAAAATGATAGCATGCTTGGTCACCTAGATGCATGTTAGAAAGAGAGATCTACATGAGCTCTCATTCCAAGACACAAACAACCTATCAAAGAATGTAGGTAGATTGTAGGCTACCTATAAGGAACTGACAACAAATCCAAAGCACAAAAATGTGTAAGGTGGGTTCTGGCAGGTTTCTAAAGATTCAATCTGCAGGCAACATAGAGATAGCTGTTAGCTAAGTAAGCTAATGGGTCTTGTAAAGAAACTATAGTAGGATTGCTAGATGAGAGGGAATAGTGGTGTTAGAAGTAGGTGTGGCAATGAAAACCTTCAAAGTGCTAAATTTTCCCTCTTCAAAATCAGTCTTGGCAACAATGTTGCTGATGCTTCTTGCCAATAATTCTTGGTGATGGACTTGGCAACTGTTATTGCTGATGAGCTTGGTGATAGTTGCTGCTGTCAATTTTGCTAACTGTCATGTGACTTAAATAGAAGGAAGGGTACTCTAGATGAGGTGGCGGTGGCACTGGCACTGGCACTGGCTTTGCACAGCTTTTGGTATGTGAGTAGACACCTCTTGGACAGGACTTGCAGGGAGGGCTGAGGCAGCAGTGGCAGAAGAAGTGGCAGGGTGGTAGCGCTGCCCTGTACCTTCTTAAACTATGCCTCAAAAGGCATGGCACTCCACATGTAGGCGCTTAGCACAGGACTTTAAACTATGCCTCAAAAG
>JABAKA010016287.1:0-10698 GCA_018857285.1 Termitomyces sp. Mi166#008 | reverse complement strand
TGACTTAGTGGATTGTTGTATTGTACGGTATCTGTCCCTCGCGATTCCATTAGGGAGTCGCTCGTTCCAATGAAGGATTTGGATGTATGGGAAACTCATACCTTAACACGTATTGAGAAGTCCGCGGTGGAAGTGTTTATTGTGTATAAGTGAAAAAATCAAAGTTCGTTTCTAAGTTACCTTCTCAAGAACTTACCGAGAAAGCAGTACAATTAGAAATGCAAGATTTAGTTTGCTCTTGCCCAGATTCCCAATCTGCCGTCGACGAGCGGCACACCTCGGCACCGAGTTTTCCTGATATCAGGAACAGGATCTTCATACACTTCATCAGGGAGTTCTAGTTCAAGGTGTACTAATGGGAGTATGAACGAGAGCATGCTTGCAATGGTATGGCGTCGAAACAGGAAATAATCCTCGATGCTCCAGCATCACCAGCGGCATTCGTCGCATTTTCTAAACATCGTATCAATAGCGAATATATCGAGCGCATGACGACCCGGAGAAATTGATGAAAACTGTCAGCGCTTCAAAAGAACAGAGATTTAGATAACTAAGGAACCTTCAAAAACTTGGATGAAAATTTTGCCTTGGTTTTGAATCTTTAATCAAGATCTACTAAAGAACCCTCAAATCGGTACAAATCAAGATGGCTGACGAAAGATATCAGATTTTTTTTTAGTCAATTAAGACAGCACTTACTTCATACGTTAGTACCGTACCTTGTTCTGTATGTGGAAGGTCAAAGAATCCTTGATAGTCAAACAGGATGAACCTTTATCCTTGAAATATCTGACTGACTTTCACGCGTGGACCTCGCCGATAATTCTGCCTAACTACCTGACAAACTTACTGGTGCCTAAGAACTACTATAACGTCAAAATTCTATACTTACTACCATTCTCAGGAACAACTAATCTGGATACAGAAGAGAATTCAAGGTTGCCAAAAAGTACTACGGCCCCTGAGTACTACTTACGCGCCGAGATTACCGAAAAAAACCAAGTTGTGCGGTGCCATCCAGAGATCCAGAGAGGCCTTGAATATGTCACGTGCATGACCTACCCACCTTCCCAAAGGGGGAGTCACGTGTGTGATTTGTCATATAGGGATGATTAGTTAGTCCAAGGTGGTTTAAATATTTTTTTGGAAGGTGATGACAGCTTGCCATTGATGGTAATGTTTGGCTACAAGCCTTCAGCCAAACTTGATCTGAGACACTTTTCCAGGATTGGCTTTCCACTTAAACATTTTTCTATGCTGAAAATCAGGCTGTGAGTAATTTTCCATCTATACTTTTGTGATTAATTGACTAATTACAATCAGTCCAAGGTCAATATTATTGTTGACACAGATTACCATGTGTTGTGCTCAGATTGTTATAATCATGTCAACATTAGTAAGGTTGTGTCATGACCCATCATTTTTGCCTTGTCATTCTGCATGACTTCCCTGCCATCACCGACATGTCCTGATGCACCTTACACATCAGCCGCTTGCATCACTGACCCAATCCACATCCTCTGATTGCATTTCTGATGCTTCTTTTGGGGCAACATCTCTAAAACATGCCACAATAGATTGCTGCAGCTCACCCCCACATCCAACTACCTGCAAACTGACCATACAGTTCTGTGCCACGTGTCTTGGTGCCTTCCTTGACCCTCTCCAATGTTGTTCTGATGATCTGTTTCACTATAATACTTAAACCTTTGTACCATGGTAGTCAGTCCTTAGTCTTGATATTGCCAACCCTTTTGTCCAAGTCTGTTTTACTTTTTATTGTCATACTAAGTCTCCCAGTTCTTCTCAATCTATTCTATTTTCCATTTTCACTCACCAATGCTGCTCTAAGTCCTCCAATCAACCTTTCTCTTGTTAGACTTCACATTGTTAACACCCAAACCCTGACTTCTCAGTGCATCTTGCATTTTCAATGACTAAGACCACTTTGATGCCCTGTAAGTCTATGTGCCAGTTTGCAGATCTCTCCAACTAGTGGGTTATTGCTCTAGGTGAGAGCTCCTAGGTCAGCAGGACCTGATATAATATCAAGACTGTTGAGGCAGGACCAGTCATGGATTGAGCAGGGTGATTTTGGGAGACTTAGGGACTGAAGAACAGAGGTAGATAACCTCAGTGATGAGCAAAGAACAGCACTGTATTAATTAAGTATATACCTGAAGAACAGAGGTAGATACTAAACAATATGAGTATTGAGTGTGTGCAGTAGGTAAATGGACTTACACCTCAGTGATGAGCAAAGAACAGCACTGAGGTGTTACAGTAACAAACGACGGAAAACATATGAACTGTGACACATGTCACATATCCTCAACAAAGACTTCTCCCACTCATTGGCTAGCTCAAATGGCAACTTATACTCAAAACTACTGGCCAACGATGACCTATATAATTGATCAGTATGGCTACCCCATTTTCCCAAACCCAGCCACGATCCTGTCACTCCTCTGAACTAGCAGCAGCCTGTCATATCTGTCGCACTGTATTCTCTGACTCACTACTGGCTGACAGATCAAACTGGATACTTGATGGGACCTTTGATTAGTTGAGGTCTTGGGCATTGACTGGTGCTCTCTGACACCTTCCCCCATACAAGGTTTGGATTCCTGAACCTATACTGGAGTGCTGCCTGAGGCTCTGAACCAGGTGTGGACTGCTCCAGCACTCACCAGCACTGCTCCACCCATGGCAGGACCAGTGTACTCAAGTGGATGGGACAGCTTTCAGCCCTCTGCCACCTCTGTTATTCACCAGCCTCATCATCAGATTTTAGTGGTAGCACTGGCTGTCACACACTCCTCTGACCTCTTTGGAACAAGAAAATACATCTTAGGATAATGGTGACCCCTCACTCCAATGTGTGGGATGATGGGCAGAATATTCTCAGCAATGTAACATAATCCTAAAGGAGCTCCACCTCTCACAAGAAGCGTTCTCCCTAAGAACCCAGGAGTTCTTTAAGAACCTGGGGCACCCTGCATCAGAGGCCACTGCAGAGGTCTGAGCTAATCACATTTTGACGTTCTTTGAACTCTATGAGCAAGGAGATCTCTCACCATGTCAGCTCCACTTCTACAGGGTGATGCTTTGCTGCATGATGAGTTGCATGATTTGGTTGCTGAGATCCATGTTTCCTCCTTGCTGGGTGAGTTTGGAAATCTGATTGATGCTGCATACTCCTTTCACATTCAAAAGAAAATACCCATGGCTTGGCATGCTCCCAACACCACCACTCTAAAACTTGCTGCCACTGATTTGAACAATTGACATTAGAATAACCTGGAAGCAGCTTCAACCCTTCTCTGAGGTTTCAACCCCTCTTGGGGACTCTTTGAACAAGCAGTGTCATGTGAAGCAGGCCTCTCAGCATAACCCCAATCAAACTTGGTGCTGATTATCCATACATTTTGAACTTGGAATCAACCTCTGGGCACTTCCCCTATTCCTGTATCCCCTCCATGACACTTTGCTTCACAAGCACCTCCTGCACCTGTCAAGGAAGATGTCCACTCTGAACATATGCTAAGCTACATCAACAAACCCAATGTTGGCACAGTTCCAGAGCAGGCCTACTCCAAATTTGAATGAGATCAGCCTTCTCACATGAATTTCCAATGTGAAAGACCTCTACACTTGGATCTCCAAGCTCCTCCACCACCATTGCTCCCACTCTAAACCTGTACTTGCTTTGCTGAGCCACTCCAAAGAGATCCTCCTCCTCCTCCTCCGACTGCTGCCCCTGCAACTGAGCCACCAAGACCATCCATGGGTCTAACTGGCAACACTGCACTCCTTGACTCCTGACAACCAGTTTTAGCTTGAGTTTCTCAGAACCAAGGATTCAATCTGATCAATGGTCTCAGACTCAGCACTGCTCCACAAGACTCAGAGGCACCTCTCCCTTTGGAATATGGCTTAGCATATGGCTTTCCCCCCTTCAGCATGGGCAACACAGATAATCTGAATGGTGCTCTCTTTCCCAGACCATCTTCCAGGCCCCTGGGCAGCTGCCTCTCCAACTGGTTGCTTGGCAGCCTGCCTCTTGGTAGTGGAGCACCAAGAGGAGTTCCTCTTAGTGAGCTCCCCAACAGTGGACCCCCCAGTGGATGGGAACCAGCGATCGGCACATTTCTGTCACAAAGTGGTGCCAGCAATCACTACTACTACTACTACTACTACTACTACTACTACTACTACTACTACTACTACTACTACTACTACTACTACTACAATGCTGGTGCACAGAACGACAATGATTGAGGTGACCTTGGGCGCATGCACAAGGCTCTTGCACATGAGGGATGGTTAGACATTCAGAAACTCAAACCCTTCAGCAGGTGCAACCCTTGGAAGTGGCAAATCTTTCTTGTTCAGTGCTTGACCACATTTTAGAGCAAGCCACACACTTTCACTTCTGACCAAGCATGAGTTGCATTTGCCATGTCCTACCTGCAAGGCATTGCACTGGATCATTACACCACCATTCTCTGCTTCAACCTTGACCACCCCCTCTTCACAAACTGGCAGGCATTTGTTAACAAATTCTCCTCCAAGTTCAGTGTGTTTGACATGGTCACTGAGGCTGAAAGGAAACTTGTATCTCTCAGAATGAGCACTGATGAACATTTCACTGTGTTTGTTGTTCAATTTAAGAAGGAAGCCTACAAAACAGATTGGAACTACAATGCCTTGAGGTTCCAGCTCAGTGAGGCCCTGCCAAAGCACATTCATGATATGCTTCAACTTATGCTGAAACAGCCTACTTATGAGGGTTTCAAAAGCCTTGTCACTCAGATTGACCAGCGCCACTGGAAAAACTCATCTGCCCTACTCATCATGCACCAAGACATTCCCCAACCACTGAGCACCCAACCCTGACCCTCATTTCCCCAACCTTTGAACCTTCCAAATGTCACTGGTATGGCTCTTTTCTCACTGGCCTCTGCTCACTCAGCACATGCAGAGAGCAGCAATCAAAATCCCTCTGCACCATGCTCATCAGCTCAGCTGCAGGCCACTAATGCCAAGGAGATCATCAAACCATGCCAGTCAGGTTGTAATAGCAAGGACTGTCAGGGACACAACACCAAGGGTTCAGACCCAGTGGAAGGTGAAGAACGCTTGCAGGCAAACCAGGCATAGAATACAGGCCACCTCTGCTGTGCTTATTTAATGATGAACCCTCATCTGCTAGCAACATTACACACTATGCTGTTGTTCCACTCACCTTTGGGGATGGAACTATGCAGAAGGTACAAATGCTCACCACTCACTTGCAATGAGAATGCTCTCCTTGTTCTCAGCTTACCTTGGTTATGAAACACCAACCCCAGGATTGACTGGCACCACCTCACCATGACCTTGGATTGGAGCTCCTCCCCATTCACCTCTATCATCCCTTCCACTTTTCCTCTCACAGCAATTCCATCCTGGCAACCTCTGTTTTCCTCAAATGACTACACTCCAGCTTAGTGAGGTCCTTCACTATTAAAGTAATGCTCTGATCAACCAGCACCACACACGCTGCCCTGATTGACAGCAGTGCCACAAGCACCTTTGTCAGCTCAGAGTTAGCTCTCCCAAGCAAGGAAATCAGTGAACTCATCAAACTTCAACTCTTTGATGGTACCCCTGCTACCTTTAGACTCATCACCCATCACCACTCCAACGTCATCTCTCTAGCCAACAGTCTTGATTTCCCAGTCAATCTACTTGTAACTCAACTACAGTATGCTATATCGATTATCTTAGGTTTGCCATAGCTGTGTGATGCTAACTCAGACATAGATTGGAAATCAATGACTATGACGTTCAAAGCTGGAGATGCTCAGCTTGCTGCTAACTTCTCCCTCAAGTCCAGGTCTGCTCCGACCATTGAAGAAGTCATTGATGAGAATTGCCCAGAGCCCCCAACTCTGAATCCATCCATCAACCTATCTTGGTGGACCTTAAGGAGGGGAGAAGTGCTAGTACACCACTCAACCCACCGTTTCCACAGGCTAACCTCATCCTCTCACATGCCACTTCATCAGAGCAACTGCCTCAGCCTAGAAATGACACAGCACAACCTTGAAACAATGCAATCCCCCTTCTTACACCATCTCCAACCTTCTCTGAACCAAATATCATGTTCCTGAAACTCCACCCTTGCTTCCTCCTTCTCCCTTACTCCTTTCCACCCAATGTTCTCCAGAACAGGTACAAAGGCCCCCACTGACCATGATCCCCATCCTCTGCAGCCAAACTGACACCTACCAGGGATGCTCAGAATCCACCTCCACCTAAGCTCCCCAACAATCTTGATATTAGGATTATCAGTGCAGCTCCCTTTGCTCAGATCATACAGGAGAGTGCACAAGCCTACCAGCTACATGTCTCACTCTCCCTACCTGAAGAGCACTTATGAGCTGATGTTAATGTACCTGCCTCTGAAACAAAATTGAAAAATCAGATTCTCCACAAAGTTGTTCCCCTCACCATAAGTAGGCTGACATGTTTTCTGAAGGAAGCTCAAAAGAACTACTCCCCCACTGTTTGTACAACCACAAGATCAACCTAGAGGAAGGAACATTGCCACTCTTTGGGAAAATCTATAACATGTTAGAAGTCGAACTACACATGCTCCAGGATTACCTTGATGACATGCTCAGAAAGGGCTTTATATGACCCTCTGCCTCCTCTGCCAGCGCTCCTGTCCTCTTCACTAAAAGAATGGTTCGCTGCGACTTTGCATTGACTACCAAGGTGTTAACTAAGTCACTCAGAAAAACAAGTACCCTCTACCACTCATCGGGGATCTGACCAACTGTCTTCAAAGCACAAAAGTCTATATGAAAATTGATCTCTAGTCAGGGTACAACAATGTTTGCATTGCCTCAGGTCATGAATGGAAGACAGCATAATGCACTCATTATGGACTCTTTGAATACCTTGTGATGCCTTTTGGAATGACCAACTCCCCTGCCACCTTTCAGTATTTTATAAATGACATTTTCCATGACATGAACAATGTCTTTGTTATTATGTACCTGGACAATATCCTGATCTACTCCAATTCTCTCGAGGAACACTGGGGACACATACAACAAGTACTAAAGCATCTCCAATGATACAACCTGCATGCCAAACCAGAGAAATGCTCCTTCCACACCAAGAAAGTTGAGTACCTCAGCATTATTGTATCCCCTGATGGAGTCCACATGGATCCTGCCAAGGTTGATGCCATCACTAACTGGCCTTGACTGCAGGATCTCAAGAAACTTCAGTTCTTCCTAGGCTTCACCAACTTCTATCAGCGGTTCATTGATAATTATTCAGGCATTATCAAGCACCTGACCTGCCTAACTAGGAAGGATACCCCTTGAGATTGGGATGCAGGCTGTCAGAATGTCTTCAACCTTCTAAAGAAGGCATTTACCTCTGCTCCAATCCTCTGCCACTATAACCCATTGTTTTCCATCATCCTTGAATGCGACACCTCTAACTATGCAATTGCTAGAATCATCTTACAGATGGATTCCGATAGCAAGGACCTTCAACCTGTGGCATTCTATACCTGGTCCATGATTGCTGCAGAGCTCAACTACAACATCTATGACAAAGAGCTCTTGGCCATCATTGAAGCGTTCAAGCAATAGCAAGTGTATTTAGAGGGTGCACAACACTGCATTCAGGTATACTCCGAGCACAACAACCTCTAGTACTTCACTATGACAAAGCAACTCAGTTGGCACTAGGCATGATGGTCTAAAACTCTCTCTGAGTACAACTTCACCATCCACTACTGCTCCAGCCATCTTGGCACTAAACCCAATGCACTGACTAGGAGATTAGATGTATATATAAAAAATTCCTTTGAAGCAGATCATAACACCTTCAACAAACATGTCATCATTCCTCCCAAGCATCTCAACTTTGTCCTGCTGCTCAACAAGGAAGGACTGCTCAACCAAATCCATGGTGCCTCCCTTGACCATGTACTTCAAGGCAAACAATCTCTAAACCACTACTAACAACTTGGTGGCTGCTCCACATGACTCCACCCCCTCCCCCACCACTTTTGCCCTCTCCTCTGATGGCAAACTCCTGCTCTGAGACAGTCAGATCTATGTGCCCAACCTTGGATGCCTCTGACTCAATGTTTTGCACCAGCACCATAATCACAAGCTACGCAGACATCCTGGCATTCAGAAAACTGTCCAGCTCATTATGAGGATCTACTTCTGGCCTGGCTTGAAGAAGGATGTCACTCAGTATGTGTGCTCCTGTGAGGCTTGCTTATGAGCCAAGGTCCCACATCACCACCCCTTTAGCTTGCTGAAGCCCCTCCTAATAGGAGAATGACCCTGGTCCTCAATCTTAATGGACCACATTGTCAAGCTCCTCAAGTTCTGACAGATTCGATGCTATTCTTGTGGTAGTATGCCACCTCACCAAGCAAGCCATCTTCATACCCTGCTGCACCACTGACTTGGCGCTCAAATTTGCATGCCTTCTCATTGCCCATGTCTTTTCCAAGCATGGTCTGCCTGATGATATCATCTCTGACCAAGGTATGCTTGTTGTTTCCAAGTTCTGGCAGTCACTATGTCAGGCTCTGGACATCAAGTTGAACCTCTCAACTGCCTACCACCCCAAAACCAATGGACAGACTGAGCAAGTCAACCAGATGCCGGAACAGTACCTTCACATCTATGTGAACTACCTGCAGGATGACTGGTGCACAGAACTTTCCATTACCAAGTTTACTTACAACAACTCCCCTCACTCTGCTATCAGTGTGTTCCCCTTCTTCATGAATAAGGGATACCATTCCCAGCTCATCATCTTCCCTTGTGACATCCTTTCACATGTTGCTCATAAAGTCACCCATGATCTCTAATCTCTACAAGAGTACCTCTGAACCAAGATTGCCACAGCCAACAAAGCATACAGCAAGCACACTGACTCGAAGCAGATCAGCACTCCTGATTGGCCAGTTGGCTTCTTTGTATGGCTTGATTGCCAAAACCTCAAGACACAATCAACCATTGCTGAAACTTGATCACAAATGACTTGGTCTGTTCAAAATTACCAAGGTCTCGTCACACACCTACTGACTTGCCCTCCCTCCCAGCATGAAGGGCATTCATTCCATCTTCCACATCTGACTCCTTGAACACCACAACCCCAATGCTTTCCCTAGTCAATACCATGACCCTCTCTCTCTGATTGAAGTTGATGGAGAGGACTACTACAAGGTGGAGAAGATCCTTGACTCCCATATATATCAGAGTAAGGTTCACTACCTAGTCCAGTGGCTTGGGTATAGATCCAAAGACAACACCTGGGAACCCTTTGACAACCTCGGAAGAGCCGCTGATGCATTCTAAGACTTCCACAGGTACTTCCCCAACAAGCCATGAGATCTCTGATCTCAGTGAAACATCACAAAGACAGTCATGGGCATAACCTCTATCTCTCAGATTGACTAGGAATTCAACTCCCACCAGTACTTTTAAATCCTCTTTCCTCTCACTCACCCCATCAATCCCTACCTCTTCTCCAACTCTGACATAGCTACCACACCAACTCCAAAAGCCACTTCTGACCTCTCTACATCTATATCTCACTGATTGGATCATCTGAGCCATTCCTAAAGACCATCTACATCATCTCATCTTATTTCATCTGCACATCTTATCAGCTTATCTTAGCTTTTATCTTACCATACCACATTCCAGAAAAAGCGACCAAGAAAAAGGAAGTGTAAGGGTGACCTCTGGGGACTGTGGCTCAGTCACACAGCTGGAAGAGGGAAATCCAAAGAGAACAAGTCTGAGGATTCCCTATGCCAGGAGCAACACTTCAGAGGCTTCTGATGCATGGAAAGGAACTGTACAATATACAAAAGCCACAGCCAGCCACAGAGAAGGTTTAAAAGGGCAAATCTCTGAAAATGATCAAACTCTGGAAATTGCCAGACATTGTTGATCTGCTGGGTTGGGAACTTGTTTGGATTATTGACAGAGTAGGATTAAAGCTAGAGGGCTGAAAGTAGGACCAAAAAAAAGGGCTGAAGGAGGAGAATAAAGGAAAATTATAGTGAGGCAGAGAGATGAAAGGTGGAGAGAGATAGGTCCCCTGACATCACCCCCCCTCTAGTGTGCAGCGTCTCGACATGCAGAGTAGAAGAAGTTCCAGATTGCTCTGTCAGTTGGTGAAATAGAGTAGATTCCTCGGATGGCTTGGAGAGCATTAGGGTGTTTTGATAAAACTCTCAGACTAGAGCAGGTGCATGGACATTCTCTTGTGGTTCCCAAGATATGTCCTCAATGCCATAACTCTTCCACTTCACCTTGAACTGAAGCTTATGCCAAAAGAGACAACTGTCCAGAATCTCTTCCACTTCATACTGCTTCTTGTGATTGATCAGAACTGATGGTGGTGGTGGATTTGGACAGTGGCCAGGAATAGGGTCCTTAGATGCAAGAAATAGCTTTACCACGTTAAAGACTGGGTGAAGTTGGCGCATTTCCACAGGTAGCCTTAGGCGATATGCTAGAGGGCCTACCTGCCATTCAATCACAAATAGTCCCAGATGGCAGTGAGATAGCTTTCATGAGGGCCAAGTAGTCATGATATCTGATCCATCCAAGTATACTCGATCCTCTGGCTTGTACTGTGGTGCTGGCATGT
>JABAKA010016286.1:0-10747 GCA_018857285.1 Termitomyces sp. Mi166#008 | reverse complement strand
TCTTTGGGCATGAAAATGCCCACTCTTGCTTCAATTCAGTTGCTCGTGAAGACAATTGCCAGCCTCTTGTCAAATTTGCCTTTGACTGTCAAACCTGGGACAAAGACTGATAAGATATGGACTTCGATGCATTCGGAAGAAGGTGAAACGACACATGAAACCTTCAATTGGCAGTTTGATGTGATGTTCGGCAAGGACTGCCGTGATTCTAGCAGACGTTTGGAGCATGTATGCAGAGGGAAGCTTGGCTTAGGACTTGTATGCCCATACCTGTGCAAAGTTAATTGGGCAGATGGATTCCCCTTGAATCTTTTTGAGATCAAACTCAAACGGCTCATTTCAGAGCTGAAATACCTCACGTAGGTCAATGGTTCTCATCTGCATGCTTTTTCTGACATATTTACAGTGAATTGGATACTGATAAAATTAGTCAAACGTGCCCAGCACTTTGCGCTTTGCCAACTGCCAAGCTGACAGATAAAAAAAATCTTGAGCAGCTGAAACTCCCCTTCCAATGGAAAGCTGTTGATGTGTTCCATGAACAACAAGCTCAAGATAGGAACGACAGAGATCATAAGATTTCCAACATGACTATGGTTGCTGAAGAAGATGAGGCTGCTGGAGAGCAAGGTTAAGAATTCTTTTCGTTGGTCTACTTTGCTGCATAGGTAGGTGACAAGGAGGACATGGTTTCAGGGACATCAGGACAAAAATGTTCAATAGTCCTTGATAGTGACAGTGATCCTGAGATAGAGGTGTCTTGTGTGTATTGTCATTGCTTTTCTAGCATGTCAGACTGATTGGTGGAATATAGTAAAGAAGCCTTGCATCTTGCCTGGAAACCCAACAATGGTAGGCAATGATGGGCTCTAAGTTGATATCAATGTCCAGTCAATTGAAGAACAGAAGGATGCATGTGAAGACAAGTGGTGAGATGTCAATCACTTCTTTTATGAACCGATTACAAGACAGGTCAATGAGAAGGAGAAGAGGTACTGCCTATGCAAGGTCTGCCCATGAGTGATGACTGTTGATTTTAACTCTTCATGACTGATTTTTCTGTCCAGTGGTAAAAAACCATTATCAATGAAGCTATGACATTAAGGTGCCATCTTGAGGCACACCATTCTGTGTGTAAACTTTGTGATGTCCTGTTTCTATTCTGATCATTCTATAACTTGACAGGAAAAATATTACAAGTGGGTACAGGAAAACAAGCTTGAATCAAAGCTACTAGATGATGTCAAAAAATGCAAGGCAGATGCAGAGCATGCAGAGCAAACATTGGATTGTATTCTCAAGGAAAGGAAACTCAAGGACCATGTAATCAAGTACTCAGACAAGGTTTTCTGTCAAGCTGCAATTAAGTGGCTTGTCACCACAGATCAGGTGTATTCAATTTGGTCTATTGGCTTACTATAGGTGTCTGACATTAATCATCATTCAGCCCATCTAAGCCCTCAAACACTCTAAGTTCAGAGAAATAATTGATGTCACATCCCATGCCATAGATGGTGTGAAGATTCCTAAACAAAAGGTCAATATGGTGATAGCATGCTTGGTTGCCTAGATGCATGCTAGAAAGAAAGATCTACATGAGCTCTCTTCCAAGACACAAAACAACCTATACAAAAATGTGCTAGTTAAGCTACTTAATATAAGCTCTGTTAATATCAAAGGACTCTGAATAGAGCTGCTGGATGAGGAGGGTAGTTGAAGTCAGAATTCTTTCACAGAAGTGCCAATGCCTGAAGAAACCTCTAAGGTGCTACTCCACTTCCTCTGAAGTTGGTCTTGGTGATGCCCTTGCTGACTGTATTGCTGACAAGCTTGGCAACTCATCCAGTGGTGGTGGTGAAGGTACTCTGGAGGTGAGAGGTATTCACCTAGCTGACAAGCTTGCTGATGGGCTTGGCACTATTATGTCCTAGGTAGGTGGACTTGGAGGATGGAGGGAACCTGACAGAGTTGGCTGTTGGTAGGCAGCAGCAGCAGTGTTTTTAAAATGTGAAGGAGGAGTGAATCTTCTTGGAGTAAACTATGCCTCAAAAGGCATGGTGCTTTGCATGTTGATGCTTAGTATGAAAATAAACTATGCCTTAACAGGTGCATAGGAATGCCTCAAAGGCAATGGAGGTTGGTGATGGGCACCTAGCATGTAAATGCTCCAGAAGGTGATGTAGACTTAAAACATGAAAAGACTTGGCAGAAGTGGTGCTAGTGTTAGCTGCCAACTTACTGCATGAGGGCAGCTTAGAACATGAGCTTTTGAAACTGAGTGTGAGGGTAATTTCCTTTCATAGTTTGTTTTTATTTTTCTACTTTTGGTACAGTTTATATATTAGTAGGGTGGAAAAATTGAGTAAGCTTTTCCTGTACTATTTCTTTTTCAAGAAGAAGAAGAATGTACCAAATGACTTGTATGCTGAGTAAAATTTATAACTACTTGACATGATTGACCAATTTTTTTGGTTTTTGTAAGTCACATGTTATCATATGATAAATCATGTGATCTGTTGCATTGTGAAAAACAAGAAAAATTTGAGATTTATAGCTATATGCAATTAGAACTTTTTGGGGCTTATCAATGGTCCACTATCAAACAATCATTTTGAAACCATCTTAAGAACCTCAAAGCACAGTTGAACATGAGCTGGCAACATTGAATTGACATTTGATCTTAACATTTTATTAGGGACCAAGGTGCTCTGGAAAGTCAGTCTGACTTGTGATGCTTGGTAAGCTAGAAACACTGATGGGTACTTTGCAGTAACTGGTCATTGAATTGAAGAAACAGCATCCAAGCAGTGCAAGCTTAAGAGTGCACTTGTGGGTTTTATATGGCTCTGCAATGCCCATGACAGTGAGCATTTGGGCCAAGCACTATCTAAAATAGTCAACTGAATTGATATTGCACAGGTACCTTTAAAAGCTAAGTGAAATTACAGTTTATCTCAACATGTACCTCTCAGATCAGTCACATAACATGTGACAATGCATTCAATAATTCTACAATGATATGAGAATTTGCCAGACTTCTCAAGGATGCATTAGGAAAGAAATTTCAATGGAAAAAGCAAAAAATCAAGCAAATCTTTATTGATGTGATATTTGTCATTGCTGACTGCATTTTAGTTGCCTTGTGCATGTCATCAATTTGGCTACTCAATACCTCATATCAACCTACAGCAAAACTCTATATTTTGATTCCAAAGATCCTGAAGCACATATTTCAACAAATTGAGATGAAGTTGAATTAGTTCAGGTTATCATGGTCAAGGTATAGCTTGCTGTTCATCTACTTTGCAACTGATTCAAGTGTGATGATGGATTCCTCTTATAGTGCTGCTTGCTTAGTCACCACAAGATTGTGACAAGCATCAAATTGGCCAGAGGCCTAAAAAATATAGAGTTTGCCATGTTAGAGGATCAAAACCAGCTAGTTTACACAGAATCAAATCATTGTACTTATTCTATGGAAAATTGACTGATTTTTTGCTCTCATTAATATTCAAGAAAAAGTACCTCACCATTGCTGCTGCTTGTGCTCATGCTGCAGCCCTCAAGAACAGGTGGAAGGTATTGCTAACACCTCACACACCTGTAAAGCTCAAAAATTCATGTATAAATCCCATCAACATGTTTTTGAAAATATTATCTAGGCTTTTGATGTGTGGTAGTTTTTCTTTATAGTAATGATCAGTATTATATAATTTGATCATGCTAATTTTACAAAAAACAAAAACTTTATCTTTTAAAACTATTCAGATAAAGGCTGGCATTGCACAGTCTTTTCAGCTTATACTTAATATGAGAGTTTAATGATCTTCTACCTTTCAAATGCTTGATAGAGCCAATAGAAATCAAGAAGTAAGTAATTTATATTTGTCTTACTTCTTATAACTGATTTATTGCAGCATGTTGATACTTTTGTTGAGAAATTATGTTGGGAGGAAACTGACCCTTCAAAGCACAATAAGATATAGGCATCAAAGCTGACAAAAGAGGAATGGACATAGGCTCACTCATTTATAAATCTACTCACAGTATGCAGTCTTTTTTACCCTGATATGTATGTTAGTTTATAAGGCTGTAGCATATGGACAATGCTCAGCAAGCTTTTTCATTGGATCAAGTCTCAACCCTCTATTCAGCCATTCCTGTGCTTGAGGGTCTTTACAAAGCATGGTCATCTCACATCAACTGCATAAAATATGCTTCCTTTTCCTCTACATTAGAGGTCACATGCCAGAAAATTGATGATCATTATAAGATGACCATAAACTTGCTTGCATACATTATGACTATGAGTACATAAAATCACTTTATTACATTTGTTACTCTTATCAGTCACTTCCAGTTCTTAATCCAAAGGAGAGATTGTCATATTTTGTGAAGCATTGGCTGAAGAAACTTCAAGGAGACATTTTAAAATACATTGAGGATGTTGCAGTATATTCATACAACAAAGTTTCGAAAATGATTCCTTCAATTCAAAGATACTGAGAACATTAATATAATTCAGGAGCAAAAATTATTGAAGGGATTGAATGTCTTGTTATGTGAACTTAGTGATGATGAAAATGATGAAGACATCTCCTATATGGACAAGAATCCAGGCCTCAATCTTTCTGAAGATCCTAACCAACCCTGGTTGCAGTACTTCAATGAAAATATTCAGGCAAAAGAACAAGTGCTAGTGAGCTGGACAGCAGTTGAATAGTGGGGTGAGTTTTCATATTTTATATGCTGTACATTTAGTTGTTTATTTCCTCATTGCAGGTCAATTTTTGTCACTTTCATCCTGCTTGGGCCTCTTTAGCTTGTGATTATCTTGCAATCATGGCATCTTCAGTTTTGAGTGAGTGTGCTTTTTTGCAGGGTGGCTTAACTATCACCAAGCACTCAAAATTAATTGAAAGGAGATGTAGTCAAAGCATTGCAGTGCATGAAATGTGATATACAACATGATCTTCTTTTTAGAGAACCTAGACCAACATTACTCAATGAGGCTGAACTGGAGAGGCTTGAGAACAACAAGAACAATGATGGGCCAGGGAAAGTGTTTGAAGATGAGGAGGGTTGAAATGAGCTCCTTTCAGACAATGATAATGAAGATAATTCTGACTTAGATGTTGATCTTGTTTTTGACTAGAAATAGTATGCTCATTGTTTGGTATAAGATTACTACAAAAAAAATTATCACTGCTAAAAGCTATGACCTGAGCTAAACCCAAGCCAGAGCCAGGCCTCCATTGAGGGCTTGGGCTTAGCTCAGAGGTTAGTCTGAGCCAGGGCCCCCTCAAGTCAGGCCAAAGCTGGGGCTTTTGTGTTGTGATCCTGCAGTGCAAGGCACTGTAAATGTGCTTGAATTTTTTTTCAACATCACATATATCACACTCATTATATATATACATTGAATATTACTTAACAGGACTCTCAGTCATTTATCTACAGACTGAGAGTGAGTTAGAATATTTACTTGCTATTGGAACATTACTTACTGTATCAAAGATCAGACTAATAGGTCTGTATCATTCTAGATTTAGATTTCAACAGGTTATAGGAGTTGCTGCTCTGTGAACTTGGACTAACTCTTTGAATGAAAAGAAAACTTCACAGATAACATTACTCAGACTGGCTACCCAAGTATCACTCTTAATTGCTATGTGAAGGCTCTATATTATCACTTCATTGTGTTACTATTATGCTATCTACATGTCATGATGAACTCTGGGCAAAGAAACTAAGTCTCCTTCTTCTTCCTCACCTCTTGCCACTGCATTTACTGCTGAGCAAATTGCTGAAATGCACAAGTTCAACAACTCCTTGGACCCTTTGATATTTCCAGTGAAGAAAGTTATAGTGACTTAGACAGGCCATATCCTGGACAAGGATGATGGCAAGTGGGTTGATTGGTCCTATGGCATGAACCTTGAGCTCTTGATAGTACAACTCTGGGAGTACATGTTCAATGCACCAATCACACCTCATCCTACCTACAAACTATACACAAATCAGGCCTAGACAAATAATAACTGTCTGGCATGCTCATTCATCAAGCAGGCATTATTGTTGTCAGAGCAGAAGCTGTGTGCTGACAAGTGGGATCTGATTGTGCTGTGGACATACTTAAAGCAAAGGCATATTGGTGTGATACTAGTCCAGCAAGTTCAACTGCTCCAGAAGGCCCTCACAACCAAGTGTTCCCCATTTGAGTCACTCAGTAGATGACAGATGAGATTGTGGAGAGAATTGAGCATGCTTTCAACATTGGGGAGGTTACAAAAGAGCTTCTGCAGTCAATTGTGATCCTTTTTGCTTTATCCAATAGGTCCTATGCAAATATCTGGTCTATTATATTGTGGGACCTCACAGCAGCTGGCAACATGGAGAAGTATGGGCCTGCTGAGATAAGGCAATTTCTGAAGGGCAAGCAGACACTCATCAATGCAGATAAGACAGTCCCAACTGACATTGTTTTGATGGCTGCATTGGTGATGAAATTTTCAAAATAATCAAGGTTGATCTGTGAGGGCTGTAAATCCAGGAGTTGTCCAAACTTTATGGGGCATACCTTACCCTGGTGTGTTTTGGAAGGAGGTGGCATAGCAAGGAATACCATAGAAGAATTGAGAATGGCATGCCTAGCATGCTACAGGGCAAAAGAATAGGAAGAAGATGAACTTGAAAGTTACAGTAACACCTTTGGACAGATCTGCATTTGTCCTTGAGGGCAACATAGACCTCATTTCTGGATATATAGCAGCTCAGGAGGAGATGGAGGTTTCAGCTGCAGAGTTTGCAGGCCTGGCTTCTAATGTACTCCTGGAGGGAGTGTCAATGGAGAAGATTGAAGCTTTAGAGTTTGATTGTGCTTGAGGAGGAGCCACAAGCTGTGGTTGACTGAAACAATTATACCAATCTCAGTCAAGCCAATAAAAAGACAGCTCTATCAAGCTCCACAATTGCATTCAAAATCCTACCATTCTACTTGAACTTGGGAGCTACTGTTCACATCTCATTAGACCCCTCTGACTTCATTTCCATGACCTTGATCCTTGAGCACTTGATTTGCAGTGTCAGCAGATCATCAATCACTGTTACAGGCATTGGAAAAATTTGTCTTATGGATCATTCTTGGAACTGAATCATGCTCTCTTTGTCTCAAAGTCCACCATACACCTACTATCAATTAGCAAACTAGCCAAACATGCTGGTATTGAAACCACTTGTAATGACATCAGCACAAGACTCACCAAAACATCCACCAATGATATCATCACATATAGAACCTACTTCCCAACAAAGACCTCTATGCTATAAATCTTTACCTCAATCAAGCACTTGCTGTATATGCTACTCCCAATCTCAAAACCTGGCATAGCAGGCTTGAACATGCCAATCATCAGGCCATTATGCAAATGGCATGGGCAGACATGATCAAAGGTATGCCAAAAACCTTCCCTTCAAAGCCACTAGAAGGTGACCATTATATCCTTGGAAAACAGGCTAGGATGCCCATACCAAAGGAAAGAGAAGAAGGAGAAGGTCATAGAGCAATGAGGAGGCTAGAAAAGATATGGGTGGATCTAATGGGAAAAGCAGCAGTATTGTCACACACTGAGAACCTTTATGTTATAATCATAGTCAACAACTATACCAATAAACCTTGGTTCATCCCTCTAAAAACTAAAAATGATAGATTTGATGAGCTACAAGCATGGATTTTGGCATATGAGACCAAGACAGAGAAGAAATTTAAAATCCTATGGACTGGTCAAGATGAAGAGTTCAGCAGTGAGGAACACAAATTATGATATAAGTCAAAAGGAATCATTCTCAAAGTTAGTGCCCCACATACCTCTGCTTATATAGGGCATGTGAAGCAGATGCATTGGACATTGATGGGGAAGGCAAGATCAATGCAAATTGCTGCAAGATGCTCATTATTTCTCTGGGATGAGTTTTATTTGACTGCCACTCACCTCCACAGAAAGACAATGACTTCAGCTGTTGACAACATCACCTTAGACAAGCCATGGTATAGGAAGAAGCTAGACTACTCTTACATTCAAGAAATCAAATGCCATGTGTTCATGTTGATCCTGCATAAGCACAACTCTAAGATATTTGAATGATCAATCGAATGTGTGCTAGTGGGATACAATCTGAACTCTAAGGCATACAGATGTTATGAAAGGTCAACAAAAAGAGTATACAGCTCATACCATGTCAAGTTTATTGAGAGCCACAATTAATTGAGACCAACATCCCCTCCTTCAATGATGAAAAAGAAAATATAGCCTGACTTGCCAACTATGGAAGAAATCGAGAATTGTTCTTCTTCACAATCTGTAGCCAGACAGGATGATGATGATGACCTTGTACAGGTGCTAGGATTAGTAATTCAAAATGATGAACTACATCAGGAAATTTTACCTGAAAATGTACCTTCAGCTCCAAATCCTACTACCACCCAACAGCCTGCACTCAATCCAACACTCAAACTGTCACAACCTTGATGATCAACTCAAAGCCATGTTGCCACTGGAAAAACCATGACAGATGATCAGCCAGAGACATGCCTGGAAAAGGCAGTGAGAGAATTAAAGGAGGCTGCAGAATGAATTAGAGAGACTCAGACAGACAGGTGCAAAGCAATAAAGGATCTCCAGAGGGTGGCTCTGGTGGTAGATGATGTCAAGGAATCCAAGAAACTTGATTGTGTCATGCTGGTACTTAATGCAATTGGAGAAATACCTGAATTGGACCCATGAGCAGACTCAGATACAAAAACCCTGGATAAGGCCTGAGCTTCAGCTAACTGGCCTTGGTAGGAGAAATCATACCATGAGGAGCTGAACTTCTTAAAGGAGATGGAAGTATGGGAACTTGTGGGTACCATCAGAGCAAGAAGTCTTTAAGAGCCAACCAGTGTTCACTGCCAAGTGCAATGAACAGAGAAATTACTCAATTTAAAACATGACACATACTGCAGGGCTTCTCAATTGTTCAGGGCCAGGACTATAAGAAAACAACCTCATCAACAGCATGCATGGAATCTTAGTGTGTGCTGCTACACTTTGCTGCAATGTTAGGCTGGAATGCTGCATTAAGACTGTGTTTTTGAATGGGACTTTGCTGGAGGAGGAGGAGATCTTTATGGAACCTACTTTGAAAAGGAAGAAAAAGAAGGTTGAGTTTGCAGGATAGTGAGGGCAATTTATAGGATGAAACAAGCTGGCAGGATCTGGAACAAAACATTGGATGACATGATGAAGACATTGGGGTTCACTTAACTAAAATGCAAGGCATGTGTCTATTACTAAAAGACTGATAAGGGCATCATGATAGTGGGCATACATGTGGACAACTCTTTGTCCATCACAAGTTCTAAGGCAGCAAACAATGACTTCAAGGACCAATTGAAGAAAACATAGACAATTTCAGATCTTGGGACACCAAAACATATCATTGTCATCACAGTGGATTAGAATCACCCAAATAGACAGCTGTATCTTTCTCAGACTACCTTAATTGACAAAATAGTGTCACAATTTGGCTATACAAATGCTTCTCCTCTTGCAGTACCAATGGATCCTGGATTAAAACTTTGATGGGTCGACAGATCAAAACTTACCCCTGCTGAACTTAAGAAGATCAGTGTATTCCCTATCAATGGTTGGTTGGTAGATTCTTATGGATGGTGATCTCAACTCAACCAGACATCTAGTATCTTAAAGGGGATGCAAAATTTACAGTTATGCTTAGGAGGAGCAAATGTTGGCTTAGTGGGCTTCACTGACTCTGACTGGGTAAATTGTTTAGATACATGATGGAGTGTGGGGGGGTATGCATTGTTATTGGAATCCAGGTTGGTGTCATGGGCAATGAGAAAGCAGAAGACAGTGGCAGCATCTTCCTATGAAGCAGAATATATGGCAGCTTTTAAAGCAGTGCAAGAGTGTATCTGGTTGCATATAATGATGGATGCACTGGAACACCTAGAAAACTCTGCAATGACAATCCTCTGTGACAATAACTCAGCAATTAGCTTGTTGAAAGACCCACTACTCCATGCATAAGTCCATGCATAAGTCAAGCATGTTGAGATTAAATACCACTTTTTATGTGAATGAGTCACCTCCAAAGAAATAACTCTGTGATATATTAACACAAAAGACAATGTTTCCAACATGTTTACCAAGGCATTGCCTACTCTAAAATTCACCAGACTACAAAATATCTTGGGACTACAATAGATGAAATTCTGTGCAAGGAGGAGCACACTTATAGTGAGGAGGAGTGTTGTGATTGTAAGGGGACAGTTCCTTATGGGGACATGTCCAATCTAGCTCAGCTTAGTTTGGTATTGTAGCCATTGGCTACAGAGAGAACAATCTTGCGTAAATCATGCAGTAGCTGAATCAGACCACAATATCAGTATTGACTAGATACATTGTGAAAAACAAGATGTTACCTTATGTAATATGATATTGATGTAAATAGCATTGCATACACGACAATTAACAAATAAAGTCATTATAATGTAATGATCTGGTTACCTCCCTTTAAGACCGATGAGTTGGTCTAACATATAAAGCAGAGATGAGGCATGATCATGCACTGTCATAGGTGATAATTCATATTGCACCCATGTTGAGTTGGTACACCTCAATCTGAATACAAAAGTGGCCAGCAGGCCAATGATCTTAATGTGTTAGCTGGATGTCTTGAAGCACAC
>JABAKA010016285.1:0-10788 GCA_018857285.1 Termitomyces sp. Mi166#008 | reverse complement strand
TTAAATTCTCGCAATTGGAAATGAGTAAATACCCCCATCTTTTTCGGCAAGATCCCCCAGTTTCTGATTCATAGAACATTGCAGAAGTTGTTTTGTCCACCCTCGTTTCCCAGTTCCGTTTCTACCCTCCAGAGAAGGAAATTGTTTGGCAGAACAGTGGGATTACGAACCCGGCGCTGAAGGATTCTCCAGAAATTCCTCAATTGCCACTCAGGATGGAATTGGTTAATCTAGAGGCTTGAATACGTCTTTTATTCATTGACATGTAACCGGCTGCTCTCTGTATGATTGAACATATTCTTTTATGGGTGGTAACTAGTATATGACGGATTAGGATCCACCAGTGAACAGAGGCTAAAAAATAATACGGTTATTTCTGTCAGACAGTTCGTCCCAAGCATAATCCAACTCCTTGAATAACCTCTCTTCCATCCTACGTTTGGTACCTTCCAAAACAGCATCATTACCCTGACGTATTGCATCCCGAGTGTGCTATGCGAGGTCAGAATCCAGAATCCTCCAATCATATCGCATCTCATTATTGAGAAACGTCGTCGTCCACTTCACGCTAAACACTTATTGAATGCGTCGATCCATCGTTCACAGCAGCCACAGATACTTTTTCCAGACCCTATGTAGAGTTGGGTGCCGGGAGGATACTGATTTTGTATGCCAATGACATCCGTGAGGAACGTGATTAGACGAACTTCAGGGTGGACAAGGAAAGTCACTTCGAGAGTCCGTTCTGCACGTGTTAGTACAGATGCCATGAGCTCTCGAAGTTCAGCCGTCTCATTCGAATCGAGGCCTGTAATTGCCCGTGGGATAAAAGTGTCCAGATGTCGATCTGCAAGTGTCCTTTTATTCAGAGAGCCGCCTTTGACCCATATCCGAATCCGGAACCCAATGTACTATGATTTTAAAGTTATATCTTTGGTCAAATCGGATGAGCTGCTTGACATCGAGGTATTGAATAATCTTAGTGAGATGACGCTTGAGCCGGCTGAGAGATGAATTCTCATATTGAGATGCGAATGCAGACTCAAAGAATGAGAAGAGGTCCAGTAGACTATTTGAAGCGGAAATGATGTTTATGAATCTGACGTGTGCTTCGGGTGTATCATTGAACGTAAACGGAGACCTTAGAAGGTTTTCCAACCTCTCCAAAGCCGTATTCTCCTCGTGATCCAATGCCACTTCGTCGTCGCAAGAGTGGCAGCAGCTTTAGAGGCGGATCTGGTAGTGGGCAGGTTGGGCGAAATGAGCGGGGCGAGAGAAGTTTTCATCATATTGTGAGGCGGGAAGGGTATAAAGTGGACAAAGCGAGAAAGCACGTGATTCTCAGTGTCAGAGATTCGCTAATAAGCTGTCCGATGGAGAGGAATAAAACGCGGAAAGAAGCATGGAGGTAAGGGGGCGAGACAGATGACAGGCTTCTATCGGTTACCAAGGTCCGATACACGGCGTTCGAGCGAAAGAAAAAGTGTAAGCAGACTATGGAGTCCGACTTACGAGGGCAAGATGAGCAAGGAAAGGATCGCACACAGACAACGTCACTGGAACGCGCTATGTATTGAGAGTAAGGTAAAGTTCTAAGGTGTGGTGCGATCTAATCTACGTAAGTAATATCTAATTTGCGGTCACGTGAGTATCAAACTCGTATCCAAAGATAGTTGTAAGTTGCGGAACGCGCTTACACCGCGATCTCTTAAAAAATTGCATTTTGAAACACTAGGGCATTTTGAAACCCGATGTACGTGATAGTAATAGCACAACAGCAACAAAAGGCAAGGCTCTTGGTATTGTGCTCAGAATGGGGAAATCAATGTTTGCAGCGCAATAGGCCTTGTTGCTTAATTCCTTCTCGGGGGTCAAAGGATGTAATCTCCGATGATCGGAGTTGGAATACAAACGTCCATTTGCAACTGACTGATTTGAACTCAACATGACCAGCCACCCAGATGTTGTCCAAATTTTGTTTTCGGAAGATCTCCTCTTTTTGAAAAGATATTGTATGCAGAACTGCCCACCTTGTCATCCTTTCATTAACAAATGAGAACTTGTTCTGAATGCAGTGGCCCTTTACATGATGACTGGTCGACCAGATGGCACTATTGCCAGTTTCTTTGATGACCTACATTCACACTATACCTGGTGAAGGGTTGTTCTTTTATCTGTGAAGATGACGACATGGCAACATCACTTTTTTCTTACCTAAAGGATGCCACAGGGTTTGAATCACTTCTCCCATTTCTTGCCTGCTACGGTGCAGAGAATGTTAAGAAAAGAGTTCAAAATCTTTATCATTCCTTCAAGAAGCTTTTATCACCTCTCTCACCACCACCTGCCTCACCATTTCCACCACCTCAACTACCTACTGCTGCTGTCACATCATCAGATCCTGCACATGGCACATCAGTGGAAACTGCACCTGCTCAAGGCCAAACTCTTCACCCTTCAGTACTGCCACCTGTGCTGACAGACAATCAAGACCCTTCTGCTGGTCCACCTGCATCGCCGTCTCCCTCCACTATGTCCTTGACCTCTTCTGATTTCCAGACTTGTCTTCGCTCATATCATCTTCTCACACTATGACTTCTAAAGAGGCTATTGTGACTCAGGCCTCCGCTTCTCAACCTCCCATTGTATCTGCAGGCACTCTTACTGTTAAAGTGATTAACCTCCTTGAGAAATTCTCAAAACACTATTTTTTGCACAAGAACATTGCAAAGGCAGACCAGGTGGAGAAACTGCTTTTTTGCTTTGAGAGCGCAGTGCAGCAAGTGTGGATCGCTGCTAAGAAGGCTGAGTTTAGGAAGTTAGGTTTTGAGGAGTTCATGGCTGCCTTGCACACTAAATGGTTGAGGGACGGATGGGAGTATATGCTGGGGATTTAGCAGGGCCAATTCCAAGGAAAGGCACCTTTTGCAGATTGGGCAGATTCAGTGCATGAATTCAACACAGCTTTAATTAAGTTCCCAAATCTTTATATCCTGGATAACAAACTTTGTTCCCACCTGATCACTAAGATGAACAAATGTCTCACCACTGCCTATCATATCACCAACAATGCAAACAATGCACTCACCAAACTCAATGACATTGATGACTGGATTGCCACTGTTTTGAGTATTGATGACAACCTGCATGCTCAACAATGGCAGTTTGAGGACATGCTAAAGGTTGCAAAGGCTGAGGCTGCTACTGCCAATGCCAAGAAGAAGTCATCATTCAAGGTCACCACTGCCACCAACACCTCCACACTCTTGACATTTGGATCAACTGTGAATGCTTCTGCCAGCATTGACACCAATCAAATCCACACACACAAGTACATCTACCTGCTCACTGAAGTCATGAGGGATGCACAAAGTGTTGTAAGTTTTACATGGGTGCCGATCACAACAGGGAAAACTGTCCTCAGGACAAGCTCCCTCTCCTCACTACATACATTCTGCTCACTAAGGACTTGGTCAAGACTGCCAGAAAGCACTACATTGCCACAGGTGACAAGCTAAAGAACATGAGCAAAGGCACCTTGATTGCTATGGTCATGATCGATGGTGCTAGCAACAGCTCTGATGGCAATGAGTCTAATACTGGCCATGCAGATGAGTTGGAGGAGTTGGAGGAAGATTATGCCCATGTCAAAGAGTATGTGTTTTCTACTCATATTATGTGGGACTGTCTTGTCAATGCTCCTTCCATTCTTCCTTTACTGTTAATGCACTTATTGACAATGACTCAACTCAGTCTCCCATGCCAACATCTCTTCAAACCCCTTGTTGCAAACACAGCTTATGCAAATGGAGGGCAGCCAATCACTCTGGACTCTTATGTTAAAATTTCTGTTTTGTCTCCTTGCAATTCCTGGACTTTGTGTCCCCAGCTTTTTGTCATTTGCCCAACCTTTACACAGACCTTCTTCTCAGTTTAGACTTTCAGGCATGTAACAATATTACCATTGATGCTGCACTTCTGACAGCAATAGATACAAATACTGGTACTAATATTCTGAACCCTCCCTGTCTGAGCCTTGTAAGCACTGTCAAGTGGAGGCTAAATGGATTAAGGATGGCCAATTGGCCACATGTGAAATCTGTAAGGATGTTCATTTTGAACTGCTGGCTAAGTTTGAGCATGACAAGGAGCGTTTTAATATGGAACCTCATTCAACGTTCATGCCAATGACCATGATATTTGCCCTCATTCAAAAACACATTGGTTCCCTCGCTGAGGCTGAGTGCCTTGCTTGTCTAGACAAGAAACTGAAATCTGAGTTCACCAACTGTTTCCCCTCTGACATCCCTCATGTTAAGGATTTGCCCACCAATGTTTACCACTTCATTGAGGTTGCTTCTGGAGCAAAAATCTTGATTGCTTGGGCTTACAATTGTTCATACAAGTTCTGTAATGGCTGAAAAACCTTGATTGAGCAGCATTTTGCTGCCAGCCACATTCATCCTTCTTCTTCTGAATTCTGCTCCCCTTCCTTCATTATCTCTAAGGCTGACGCTGCCACCCTCTTCTGCTGGGTAATCAACAATGTTCTCACAGATTGCACAGGCCACAAATATTATGTGAAGATTGACATGATGAACACATTCTTTCAGACCCTGGTGCACCCCAACTATGTCAAATACATGGCCATGATGACCCCTTTTGGCTTGTGGGAGTGGGTGATGATGCCAATGGGTCTGAAGAATGCCCCTGTGACTCACCAGCACAGAGTAACACTTGCCCTGAAAGACCTTATAAGATTCATTTGCCACATATATTTAGACAACATCATCATCTGGTCCGACAGCATTGAGGAGCACATTGCTAATGTCTGAAAGGTGTTGAAAGCACTGTGCCATGCAAAACTGTATTGCTCATTCAAAAAAACCATTCTTTTCTGCACTGAGGTTGATTTTCTCAGTCATCATATTTCTCATTGCAGCATTGAGGCTGATGCCTCCAAGGCCAAGAAGATTCTCAACTAGCCTGTCCCCAAATGAGCCAAACACATCCATCAATTTCTTGGCTTAGTGTACTACATTGCTGCCTTCCTCCCCACTCTTGCTGAGCACACCACCATCCTTAACTCGCTCACAAAAAAATCTTGTAACCAACACTTTTCCTCCTGGACTGACAAGCACTATTGTTCTTTACCATTGTTTCTTTAAGGCCATCAAATGGCTTGTTACCAGTTGAGACTGCCTGACTATGATCGATCATAAAAACCCCAGAAATAAAAAGATTTTTGTCACCTGCAATGCTAGTAAATGCTGGACAGGGGCTGTTCTTTCTTTTGAAGAGACCTGGGAATCAGTTTGACCAGTTGCTTTTGAATTTAAACAACTTTTGGGGGCAGAGCTCAATTACCCTGTACACGAGCAAGAGCTCTTGGCTATTCTGCATGCACTCCATAAGTGAAGGACAGATCTTTTGGGTTCACATATTCACATCTTTACTGACCATCATACATTGCAAAACTTTGACACTCAACATGATCTGTCTGTCAAACAAGCACGTTGGATGGAATATTTATCTCAGTATGACTACACTATCCAATATATCAAAGGCAAAGACAATACGTTGGCCGATGCCTTGTCTCATTTACCTTCCTTGTACTTTGACCCTCCTGTGCTAAAGATGATGGTGGGAGCAATTTTGTCTGTTACCGATGACTCCAAAATTTTAGAGGACCTGAAGGCCAGTTACCTCAAAGATCCTTTTACCCACCGTATCTTGAATGATCATAAGCAAGGGATACACACTGTGGAAGTGACATGTAGAAACAACCTTCTTTATATCGCTGATTGTCTTATTGTGCCCAACTTTGGTGGACTATAGGAAAATCTGTTCATGATGGCCCATGATTACTTGGAACATTTTGGTGGTGACAAGTATTACTTGGCCCTTCATGACAAATTCTACTGGCATAATATGAGACGTGACCTTTTGAAATTGTACATTCCTTTATGTCCAGATTGCTAGAGGAACAAAGATCATGTCAAAAAGCCTGCTGGTCCCCTGCACCCACTATCCACCCCTAATGCATGTTTTCAATTGATTACAATGAATTTTATAGGCAGGATATGATCAGCTCATCACTTTCTCATGTCGCTCTGGTGCAGATGTCTGCATCTCATCTTGTCATTCTAACTAAACTGCTGAGGATTTTACCCTTGTCTTTTTCCACACCTGATACTGCAAAAATGATTTACCTTTGAATATGTGATTGTAACTCCTTGTTCACCTCAGAATTTTGGCATGCCTTCCTTAAGCTTACTGGTATCTCTGCAAAAACGTCCACTTTTTTTCACTCCCAGACTGACAGTCTCTCTGAGCACTCAAACAAGACCATCATCCAGTGTATTCATTTCCATGTGGATTGTGAGCAGGTCAGATGGGTTGATGCCCTTCCCTTGATTTGTTTCCATATCCTGAACACCGTAAATTCCTCTACCAATTACTCAGGCTTTCAACTCAAGTCTGGCTTCTCCCCTTATGTTTTACCCTCCTTGGGATTGACTGCCCTCACCCCTGGATTGTTGACATCCAAGGCTGCCTTGGTTATTCAATCAATTTACGAGGACTTTTTAGATGCCATGGATAATCTCACTGCAGCAAAACTTGTTCAAGCTTATGAGGCCAATAAACACTGTAGCCCAGAGATTTCTTACATGCTAGGAGCTCAGATTCTACTGTTGACCTTGAATAGACAGTGTGAATTCATGCAAAAGAAAGATGGACAGGTTGCCAAGTTCATGCCCCATTTTGATGGTCCCTACTCAGTGATTCACTCATTCCTAGAGACCTCTACATATGAGCTTGATATCTCTATGGTGCTTGCTAAGTGCAAGACTTTCCATGCAGTGCTTCTTAAGCTCTTTTATGAGAATAACAATGAACTTTTTCCTTCACAACATCTTGCAATGCCTGAGCCCATTGTCACTGATGAAGGAGAGGAGGAGTTTTTTGTAGACTGGAATGGTACAAGGGTAAACAAAAACAGTATCTGATGCATTGGACAGGTTATGGACCAGAATCAGATTTGTGGTGCCTTGCTCATGAGATGGAGGAGACAATTGTGCTTGATGAGTGGGAGGTGCATAAGAAGGAGTTGGAATCCCAAAGGAGAGGGGATGGGAGAGTGTAAGTGCAGAATGCACTTACAACTATCTTTGGATATGAGTTTGATACTCATGTGACTGTGAATTAGATATTATTTATGTAGATTAGATCACACACCTTAGAACTTTACCTTACTCTCAATACATAGCACATTCCAGTGATGTTGTCTATGTGCGATCTCCCTTTCCTTGCTTATCTCACCCTCATAAGTCAGACTCCATAGTCTGCTTACACATAGTCACAATGCCCCTGATCCCTGTGAGATTACAAATGCTATATACCATTTAAACTTAAATCCTGAGAGGATCAGTGAAATTCTGCCAGGACTGGTCTGTGATAAGGTAAATATGTATCAGTACAACACAAAAATCTATTTGAAGGTCTCCAGATTTAGGTACTACTTAAGTTAACACTACAAAATTTTGTATAAGTCATCTCTATATAAAAGACAAGCTTCATGTCAAGTTTGATAACATTTTGAGCATTCAAACAGAAGATATTACAGGGAGTGTGTGGATGTGTGACATTCAATGCTTGACCCTCTATCAGATTTCAAAGTCCATGTGGTCATGATGCATTGTAGTAGTATGCAACCTCAAAGAGTATCTGCCCACCCTGCTCTGAGTCTCAAATGCAGCCAGATCACTCCTGAGGTTGAAAAGCTCATCCAGGACACATGTACACTGTTCCATGCCCAAGAAAAGTTCAACATCTCTGATATCATTGGAGATATCAAGTACTGCACTTGCGTGGCTCTTCCTTATCATACTCTGCATAATCACTTTCATGGCAAACATGCTCCAAGTCTTGGGATAGAGAATTGCAAGCTTGATGCAGTCACAAACAATGAGCATTGTTGTACACATCAAAAACAGCACCGAGCAGAGATATAATTGGCAGCATGAGTCAGTGTGATGATGTGTGACAAAACTTTTGAAACACCCTGGTTTTGGAACCTCCACAATCAGGTTTGTTCTGACACAACCAGCTCCTCATCTTCTGCCAAAGTAATATTGCAAAAGACTAGAGGAGACATTATCATATTGACTATAAAAGTCCAATTGGTAAAAGGTACTGTTGATGTTGTTACATTCACGGTTTCAAAAAAGTTTTGAAACACTATGAACATGATAGTACCTTTAGTTGTGATATTACCTTCATTGGCTTGTGATTATGGAATTGTTTGATTAGGGTGCTCAATCTAATCTGTCTTTGTTTACAGATTTATTCACTAGCCCATGGCCATCAGACATATTGGAATACACCTCACTAAACCTATTCTAATGAGTGATTCAAAGTTCATTGAATTTCGAATTCAAGGACCTTAGCTCTTTTTTGTAGTGAGACCATTGTTTATATTATACATGGCCTATGTTTATTTTGCCTTAGTTCTTTTGTCAAGTGTATACTATCATTAATATTTTGAGAGAACAGTCAATGGATTGTACTTTCTTTTGCATTTCAAAAGTTTATTATTTTTTATCAAGTTGTTGTTATGTAATATTGTTGTTAACGTTGTTATTATCATTGTCATAGTACTTATGCAAAGTTGGTGATGAGAGCTGGCTTTGAGCAAGTTGTGTTTTATACTCAATGAATACAATAGCCAACAAAGTTAGCAAAAGTGAGAGTGATTTGTATTTCCAGCTATGAATTCAAGCAACTTCCTGTGTTGTGAGCTTAGTAAGTACTTACTGAGTGCTATTGCCAGGGGTACATGACTTGTAGTCATTGCACATTTCAAGGCCATCAACTCATGTTGTTCTATATAAATCTTGGCAGCAAAGGAATAAAGGTTTACATCAAAGCACAAAGCATGGCATTGAGACCAATTTGAAGACCCATGATGAAAATCAGGAGATTCAGCCTTGGGGCAGGCAGCCCTTTGGGAATATCAATAACTCCTGAGTGTTACTCTATTATATTTAGCTCTACTATTGTCAGGCCAATAATCTTATGTAAATAGCACAAGAAATTGTACCATTTTGAGAAACAAAGTATGGGTGACGGTCAAAGTTGCTAGGTGGGATAGGTGGTATAAATACTCCTGGTCTTAAATTGTTACAAGAATTACATTGAAACCAGTCACAGATTGCCTTTCTACCCTCCCCCTCTACCATCACCACTATGACTAACCTCAGAGAATGACAAAAATACCATTCAGAACTTATGAGGGTGCTGGCTGCAGCCAAAGCACTAACATCAGCGATTGCTCAAGAAAAACTGTTTGTAACATGGAATTACTCAAAACAATAGCCCTCTACATAGTGTCTGGTGCCCATGGTGATGTGATTGCATCTGCATTCAAAAAAACAGGCTCTAGTATTACTATTGTACTGGCCAAAAACAATCTGGCTTCAGAACAAGACCTTCTTGATGCTTACAAATTTTGGTCATCTTAATGCTGGGCTAAATGCAATAATCAAGACCTATGTGAGAAGCACATCCACTACAAGCTTGTTCTTTGACAAGGAGGAGTTCCCAGGCTATGGTCAAGAACTTAGAGAGTTATGGATCAAAGCAGAAACCACCAAAGTCTATGGCATCAAAGAGGGTTTGCATAAGATGATCAAAGTCCTTGTGTCAAAGCCAAAGATTTTTAAAAGCAGTGTTTTGCACCAGCCACTTCTAGAGTTTATTCTTGTAGCATGCACATTCAAAGACTCAAAATTTTTTGTTGCCTGTCAAGATGGCTCCTTTTTAGATGATGGAATCAATTGACAAGGCTGAAGATGGATTTTTTCTAAAGCTCTGAAGAGTGGGAAGCCATGCCAATTTCTCTGTATTAATAAACTTGTCAAATTCATACAGTGCAAGATGCTCAAAATAGACCTCTTGGCATGCTAAAATTTGTGAAGTTGCTATCAAGCCAACTCAACACATATCTTAAGTTTGATTTTTTTTTTTTGGCTGAAAGTGGATTTAGGACTGTGAGATACTCTATTTAGTATATCTAATCATATGACTAATCAATCTTATCTCAATCTTGCCACAATTATGTCCCAATATGCCATAAACTTCAGTCAATACTCAATGTAAACATGGGTTCCAGGGGTAAGGAGCATTGTTGGAGGCCTCTGCATGGCAAGCAATTACACCACCTGAGACCAAAGGCCATTTTAGACTTAGTGCCATTGTCTTGGCAGATGCTGAGTTGGAACAGTAAGGCTGAAAGTCTCACTTTATTCATTTACATGCAACAGACTTGCATTTTTTCATGTGCAACAGTCTTGCACTTTTTCCACCACTCTCACAGTACAGGTGAGCAAAAAGTCACTCATACACAACAGCAGCAGTTTAATAGACTTTGCAGAGTAGTGAATCCATCACTGTCATTCTTTGTACTTCATGCTTCACTACTCTAAGAAGTAAGATATCTCACCACTGTTAGTCAATGAATCTAATTTTATCATTCATTGCAGACTCAAATGAACTTTGCTATGAAGGATTTTTATCTCTTGCAAGTTTGTTATTGTCAGGGGACCTATCTCTCTCCACCTTTCACCTCTCTGCCTCACTATAATTTTCCTTTATTCTCCTTTTTCAGCCCTTCTTTTTGGTCCTACTTTCAGCCCTCTAGCTTCAATCCTACTCTGTCAATAATCCAAACAAGTTCCCAACCTAGCAGATCAACAATGTCTGGCAATTTCTGGAGTTTGATCATTT
>JABAKA010016284.1:0-10838 GCA_018857285.1 Termitomyces sp. Mi166#008 | reverse complement strand
TGCATGGGAAGGAACTGTACAATACACAAAAGCCACAGCCAGCCACAGGGAAGGCCTAAAGGGGCAAATCTCCAAAAATAATCAAACTCCAGAAATTGCCAGACATTGTGGATCTGCTGGGTTGGGAACTTGTCTAAATTATATACAGAGCATGATTGAAGCTAGAGGGCTGAAAGTAAGACCAAAAGGAAGGGCTGAAGAAGGAGAATAAAGGAAAATCATAGCAAGGCAGAGAGGTGAAAGGTGGAGAGAGATAGGTCCCCTGACACTGACCTTGCACTTGCAAGAGCACATGACCTCCTGCTTAGGACCACGATGGTGCCAAGTGGCCCTTGACTGATACCTTGTCACTATGTCACCTCCCTCCATGATCACTTCACCTCCATGATCACATGGTGTTACTTACATGTGTTCAAATATGACAACTTGCCCCTCAGTTGTTTCTTTCATCTTGTGGTCGACAATGAGATGGTAAGTTATTTCTACAATAGTTTTTCTTTCTTTAGTTGATGTGTGTCTCATAGCATCATCACTTGTTGCCACTAGGTACACTAATACAGTCTCTTAATCAGATGGAATAGAATAGAAGTTTGATTGCTTTGATGTGACGGCCGTGAAAAGATGCCGATTTGACATGCCACGCAACTGGCCACCATCCTGCATTATCATGGGGAGTGTCAGCTCAAAACGGAGGCTTCGACCTAGAATTCGAGCCCAATTTCCAGTAAGACCTCATTTCAGAGGCTTCCGACACCGCTTTGTCGATCTCATCGCTATCGTTGCTCTCTGTATTCTCGTGCAAAGGCTGTTCCACTTTGGATTGTTTCGTTTGAGCTCCAGTTCTGCCAATGCAGACAATCGAAGGGAAACGCACAAGTTTCTGACCTGTGAGCGCGTTGGAAGACCAAATGACGAGACGCCGATATCTGCTCACCACGTGTACTCTCCAAGTGGATTGCTTCACGTAGATCCTGACGGCATCCATCCTATTTTAGCGCTTATTAGACGCGCAGAGGATGAATGGGATAGAAAGTTGGATAGAGCCAGTCGAACTCTCGAGGAAGCAGTGAGGGAGTATAAAAGGCGCTATAGGAGAGATCCACCGCTGGGTTTCGATGACTGGTGAGTTAGTGTTGCTTTATCATCGTAGTAGCTCGGAATCCACGACTGTCAAGGTGGGACTTTGCCAAGGAGATGGAAGATCAGCTTCCAGATGAATATGACTCGATATACAGAGAGCTTGAGCCTTTCTGGGGCATGGACCCCATAGATCTCGCGAAGATACAAGCTGAGCTCGGCACGAGAGTGGATACATTTACGATTTCAAAGAATGCAACGCATGACACAAATCTGCTCGCAACTTCATTTTCGGATCCTGAGAACTGGGAGAGAAACAATCTTCTTCGTGGTCTCGAAGAGATCCTCAGTCTACTTGACCCTGTTGAACCTGCCCTACGGCCATTCTGTGCAGTCTTCTCTCCTCACCCTGAACCACGCCTGTTGTCTGACTACCACGTCAAGAAAACTCTCCTTGACGCAGCGGCTGCGAGAAAATGTAATGACAATCAACTTTTTTGTCCAAATAATTTGCCCAGCTTAGGATCTACCTTCAGATATCAACCTTACTGAATTACCGGAGGTTCACAATCTTGGATTCGCGTCAGCTTGTGCTCCAGGGACACCTGGTAGACCAACCAGTGTCTCTGCTTATGATACTACTCGCACAGAACGGACGTTTATCTATGATCATCGTTTGTCTATGGATCCTTGTCAGAATCCTCATTTATTTCACCATCACACTCATTATGTCTCTAGAAGCGATGGGATATTACCTCAATCTAATCTAGCACCCCAGTTCTCCTACAGTACTGCCCCGCTTTATCACGATATACAGTCGCCGTCGTCCTTGAGATGGGCTGCTGGTCCTTCCCTCGAGGACGACCCCGAGTGGGAAGACAAAATAGATGAGAGATTGCGATGGCGTGGGAGCAACGTAGGCATGGTTAACAACGAGAAGATGCATTGGAGAAATGCGCATCGTTCCCGTCTGGTTGCATTGGCGAACGACCTTAATGGGACGGCCAATTTTTTAATTCCGGGGCGAGTCGAGGACGAAGGTTGGTGGAGGGTTGGTGAAGGAACGTTGGTGGAGAAGTCATTGATTAACCCGGCTCTACTTGATGTTGCGTTTGTGGGGAAGCCAATGGGTTGTGATGTCCAATTTTGCCGGTATATGGAGACCCATTTCGAATGGAGAAAGGAGCGTGAGCTTCAGGACAAGGATGCGGGCAAACATAAGTACATTCTCGACGCGAGTCTTCCGTCGAACTCCCTAAATGATGGCTGATACTGGAAGTTTTGTTAGGTGGACGACAAAGGGCCCTCGACGGAATTCAAGAAGTTAATGTCTTCAAACTCTCTTGTATTCAAGGCAACAGCATACCCTGAATGGTGTGTATCATTCCAAGATGTGACAATTTTGAAAGATTCAGGTGATAGTTCTTGAGGTGGTCGGACCGATCACAACCATGGGTTCACTACGTGCCCATTCAGGTCGATTACTCTGATCTATACGACACGTTATTGTTCTTCCGTGGAGGCTTGTACGGAGAAGATAATCATGATCACCTCGCAAAGAGGATAGCGTATGCAGGTAAAGAATGGAGCAAAACCTTTTTGAGGGAGGAAGACGTGACTGTATACCTTTTCCGGTACGCTGATTCGTTGGGAGACATTTGATTGAAGATGTAACTGAAATTCTTAAACTTCATCTCAGCCTCTTCCTTGAATATTCTCGTATCATGAGCTTGGATCGGAATTCGACGTCTTATCAACCTAGATAACCCAGATTAAAAGCAAGAAAAAATGGCGATCCCTGTTTAGACCTACTCGCACGTACGTTGACCTTCAATGTGAAAGGCCTCCTATATATCGTTGGTACTATCAGCTCTACTGTTGTATTTTATCCGTGGCTGAAATTTACTTGCATTTCGCATTGGTTTAACATCTCTTGTTCCTTCGGGGTCGACCTTGTGATAGAATATTCTCCAACCCCGATACAGAAGAGGTTGACGGTGTTTGTGCCTGTAAGCCATTTGTGAACGTCAGACAAGCTATACAGTCAGCTTTACAACTTGAACCGAATTCTGAATATTTGGAGACTAATAGCCTGGTGGGAGTAGGAACAAGAAACTGAATGGAAAAAGCCGGGGCTGCTAAGGAAAACTATGAGTATAGTTCGAAATGTATTCTCCCGTTCTATGTCTTAAGATCCCACGTTCGTCCACTCGTACTCCCGAACACCATCACGGCATCTGGCATGTTTAGTTCGCATTAAGTCGGGACGGCTATTAATTCGGTGATTGAGAAGAAGATTTTGGAAGTAAGGCGGTTATTGACGTGGAGGTCTGAGGCAGCTTGATGAATCTAATGGTGAAGACCACTACGACAAAGGGGACAATGTAGTTATAGAGAACGATACTCGTTTGGGTTGCAGTTAGGCTTCCTATTCAGAGCTAGATTTAATGATTGCATCCGTCGTCTCTCGAATGGGTTCTCCATGTTCCTTCCAATTGGGCCGATAGATGTTGTAGCCCTCGTTGATCTTGGCGTACAAAGTCCCACCCATCCTCGCAACTGGTTTAAGCTTACCAGGGTCGACATTCCCTCTTTCATCCAATACGTCCTTGCGGACATGGATATACTTGATTGTTCCGAGAATAAGAGTGGTGCCTATCTCGCCTGTTTCAGGAATCGGGATGTCTATCGCTCGAAGTAACTTTGAACACTGTTGTTAGCGCCAGACATCAAGATATAAAGTAAGTTTTGTACCTCGCATTCCATGCTAAAGGCACTTTCTTTGACACGAGGAGCTTTGACATAGATCTGTGGAACGCGATATGAGGTCACTTACAGACGAGATTCAAAAGAAATTGTACACTAGGTTCCTTCGTAAGACCACTAACGGGCCATTCGTCAAAATCCTCTGGGGCGTTCACAGAAGTGACGTTCGACTGTGCAACCCAGGGTTCGCTGATGATGTTCACGGTGAACTCTTTGGTAACCTTGATGTTTCTCGCGGAATCTTTCGGGCGTGTAGGGTTCTTCAGTGTGTTAATGGAAACCGATAACACAGGTGGACTCGAAGAGACCTGATGTACAAATTTAAAAGGCGTAAATTCAACTGTACGAAGTAGATTATGCGTGCCTGGTTAAACCAGCTAAAATCGATCAGTACAGGTTAATGAGGACGTTATGTTTTTCCATGCAGATTTTAATATTCACCTATACGGCGCAAGGTTCGTTATTCCATCTTCCGAGATCGTGGAGACAAACGCAACGGGTCTTGGGACTATGCCGCTCAAAAGAAGGCCGTAAAGTTTGCTATTGCAAGGCAGATATCATGAGTCTTGTGGGTCATCTGGTTAAGAAGAAATGTGAGCCAGACCGGGGATCTTCAGTCGAAGGATCGACCGTCTTCCAGCCCTCCCTTTCGCCCTCAAGCCACTCTTGTCCCTGAGGGGTAGCCTCAACCTTTTCACCATAAGTCCACGATGGGTTTGGCGCGTCAGTGATCTTGAAGCCTCCAGGAGTCATCTTGTGTGAGAATGAACGCAATGTGAAGCGTAGGATGTTTCAGAGGGGTCTTATATAATGGAAACGGATGAAGAAGATTGGCTTATAAAGGTACGAAGCCAGATTGACCCGTTGCGCTCGGGCTGATTTAGTGATTCCTGCAGGCCAGGTAATGACGCGATATAATATCATAACAGTTTGTTTCGATGCAATTGACGTCGTAGGTGGTTAGGACGAGAGAGAGTACCCACATTGTACTGACCTGTATATTTGAGCGATTTCTTCCCAGCAATTCCGAGGCAAGCATCAACTTCTTGGCTTCTATGTAAGTAATTTTAGAGCAACAGACGGCACGGCGCGTGACGATTGATTTATTGATTTCGTATGTATCCTCAACATAAACCTTTATGATGCTGTTTACTTCACCGGTGTCTGTATTCTCAGGTCCTCCAATACTGCAAGCGTCCCAGGATCCAGGAGGCGACTCGACGCCACCTGTTTCAGGCTGCATGCGCCAGGTTAAAACATTTTAGATGTTGATACCACGATAAGTCCTAATTTGCGCTTTCAGACGTGTTTGCTGTCCGGGAGTGAAGCCGGTCATGCACGAGTCGTCAGTATAATCCATGAAATTTTCTGGTGATAGATTTTGACATATAATTTGTGGCCAGAGGCAGATGGAGGGACTTACGGACTGGATCAGCGTCACTGCCTGGGCATGTATTACGTCCAACCGGACAACCGTTTGCCGGTGATGCTTCAGCAGGGGTATCATCCACCGAATCCCCAGAACCATCACAGCCACCCTCGTAAAATCAGCTACAGAAATTTCATCATGAAACGAACTTGGATGTACCTGGAACGTGTGATAGAGCCCAACCCAATGTCCTACTTCGTGAGTGAGTGTCCGACCGAGGTTGAAAGGAGCGGCAGTGCCGTTCGGAAGAGAGCTATAGCGGATTACAACGCCATCGTCCTTTGGGTTAGACCTGTAGTCAGCTGGGAAAGTGGCATATCCGAGAAGTCCTTGTGCTTCAACGTTCTTTACAAACCTTATAGAACGAGTTCAGAAGGGTCGGATAAGAATAACAATAGTACTCACCCGACAGTGTAAACGTTAAGAGTAGACTCGTTTCCGTATCTGAAAACTGACTTTAATGCAGTATTTTCGGGACTATGAGTGTGTTTTCAAATTAATGTTCAGGTATCGAGCTGTGAGCATAGTTACCTTTCCGGCGCGACACTGTCAAACCACTCCTGGCTTTGGATGCGTGTAGTATTGGCGAGATTCCATTTGAGGCCTGTCTCTGCATAATCCATGTTTAACACATCCATTTGAGCATGGATTTGAGAGTCTCTGTAAAAGAAAGTATAAGGTATTCCGATGGCAGACTATCGTGTATTTCGCAACGCACGGGACAAAGCCGCCTTCCAAAGTTTGGTTAGCGTATATGACGTGGAAATGGATATCAATAGTGGCTGTTGCATTCGGGTTGGTCAGAGGAAGTCGATTGCTTTGGAATTTGCGCTCTGCAGCTGCGATTCTTTCAGCAGAGATGTGTGCACCGCACGATCTACGTTTCCATGCAAACAGTTAATGGCTTATGGGAAAGAGACACTGTTTCAGCTCACCTTGAGAGGCGTGGGGTCCGCTTGTAGGGTGCACCAAAGCACGCAGATGAACCAAGAAGGAGAGTGATGAGGAGTGAAGAAAACATGACTGTAACTCGGCCAGCGAGTTCAGATCGTACAAGGTCGCGAAGACGGTGAGAAGGAAAAGGGTTCTAGTTCACCAGAAGGCGGAACCTCAGCGTCTTATGCCTTCGGCGATGCATGGATCACTGGAAATCATCAGGGTCGGTCATAGGTATAGATATCACATCGCGACGTCGGCCAGCTATATATGTGAGCAAAATGCAGGGTAATGTTGCCACCACCTATGTAGTTCTTGGCCTTCTAAAGCTCTGCTTCGGGACTAAAGCTTCAAGAACGGCGGAGGGGTGAACGAAATGATCAAATGAGAACTACATCGAAACTGCAAGGAGAGTGACGGGATAAGTCGACAGAGAGATCAAATTTTTGATTGTAACGGAGGCAATTGATTTCTGCTAAGGACATCATGAGTTTGAACGTGCCTTTACCATCATAATTCTCCAAGGAGAGATTTAAATACTATCGCGTCCATAGTGTTTCAAAACTTTTCTTTAAAAGACATCAACTGCGGGGGAGTAAGTGGTTGTGTCGGAACGAACTCGTCGGTCATTGAGGCCTGTGAAGGTTCGGTTATCAATCAATGTCTTAATTTATTGATTACATGATAACTTGATTCTTTCTCCTCCAGCCAGGTCAGGGGCTTGGGCTGGAAACTTCTTAACAGCCCGCTCATGGCTCTTTCGTTGCCAGAAGCAGCTCGCCAAAAGTCTCAGGAGTCTTGGGAACGCCAGAGGTCTAGCCATTTCGCGTTGTCCGTTCCGGGTTCAGAAAATACATCTCGAGAGTCCTCTCCGGCGCCTTCTTTGAGGAGGAATGGATACCCAGCACCCCTCGCCAATCTTGATGATGGTTCAGATGATGATACAACACCAGGTCTGCTTCCTACGGATGTTTATGACGTTACTTTGCCGAGATGGCGAGCTGCTATTCGAAGGAGAATTATGAGGAGTGTGCAATGGGAATCCAAAGTCATTGCCAGACTGCAGGTGTGTTCGCTTGAATGCGCTTGATGGACTTGGTGACAGATAGATTTTTTCTGTTCCTAGAGAGTCATCCGTACCCCCTGGTTAGACGCATATTTTGTCTATACATCCTCCTTGGGCACGCACACGTTCTTCATGATCCTCTTGCCTTCATTCTTCTTCTTTGGTCATAATGAGATGGGACGTGGGTGAGACCTTGGCTCATCCGTTTCATACACCCGCTCAACTAATGGTCATTACAGACTCCTTCTAGTACTAGCTTCTGGAGTCTACTTTTCGTCGTTCCTAAAAGACCTTATTTGCTCCCCACGACCATTCGCTCCGCCAGTAACACGACTCAGTAAGCTGAGGCTCCCTTCATTACTTTCCCTCAATTATTCATGGAACATCGTGATCAGCAATCGGAACACACCATCTGGAATACGGCTTCCCTTCAACCCACTCTACTAACAGCGTTTCCATCGCACTATTCTTCTTTGGCCATATCCATCGCCTCGCTTCCACACCTACCTCGTTGCTCTCCTCAGAACCAGTAATATCCGCAAAGATCTATACCTTTTTGACCCTTATTCTCTCAATCTATGTTTTCTCCATTGTCTTCGGCCGAATCTACACCGCGATGCATTCCTTCACCGACTGTGCCGTTGGTACCATCCTCGGCTCTCTCATTTGGTGGGCCGAGAGCAGCTGGGCCGGTGTGCCCATCGTTCTTACCTCCTCGAATCCCCTGTATTGGTTACACACCCTCCTTTGGGCCGCATCTGGGTCTAGTCCACATGTGTTACATCTTGGCAGAGGACTCGGAGGTGGTCAGTGGGTCGAGGAATGGGTCAAGCGAGGAGGATGGGAAGTTCCGCTCATCCTTATACCCCTCTGCCTGTTGGCCATTAACCAGCATCCGCAACCTGTCGATGATTGTCCGTGCTTTGAAGACGCCATCGCTTTCGGTAGTGTGGTCCTTGGCGCGCTCGTTGGCAGCTGGGCGATGAGCTTCTTCGGGGTCAGAATGGACATTGGAAAGTCCGCCGTGATGCCTGGAAGCGGCTGGGTGCTAGAGATGGGGCAATGGGTAGAGGTTGAGAGGACGATTTGGGACGTCGTCATATGGTGGTGCTTCGCCGCCCTCAAAATGATGATGGGTAAGTTCATACATCCCTTCCAGCTTCCGCATAGCATAAGTAACATCACCATCAGGAATTCTTGTAATCTTTGTTTGGCGCCTCCTGGCCAAATCTGCGCTGCATCTCATCCTCCCACCAACATTCCGCGGTCTCGCACGCGTATTCAACCTCCCGAACCGTCGATTCTACACCCCCGCGACTGATTACACCAGCGTCCCAAGCGAATTCAGTGGGGACGGGATCCATCCCATACCTAGTGTTATTGATCTGCCCAGCAGCGCCGAGGTTGGCATTGAGGTTGGGGGTATAGGAAGTGGTGTGAACGGGGCATTCCAACATGGACAACATGGGAACAATGAGATTAAGATGCGTGGCGGAGGGCTTAATGAGAAGGCTGGCTTGGAGCAGGAGATCAGCGTGGGCGGAGTTGTGCCAGAGCTTGCAGAGGGAAAGAAGAATAAGGATGTAAAGCATTATGATGCGGAAGGTGAGCTTTTCGTCTTGTGATACCGTGGACAATTGTGGAGTTTGACTTGAATATAGTTCTTACAAAAGTGGTGGTCTACGCTGGAATTGCCGTTCTTGCCTGTGAAGTTCTTCCTGCGATGTTTGAAGTTCTCGGGTGGGGTGTCTGCTCATCATTTGTGAAGACAGGCTAACTGTGTCGTGGTTTGCAATATATGAGTATATATTTCTTCATTTAAGTCGTTGGAAGTGGATACCTCTTTTCATTCTGGCTTGTATATCTAGAGTTATTATCTATCGCGGTTACGGATATGGAATACTTACCATTGGATCTGTTTTGATGGTGATTTGAATTGCACGGTCGTTGCGTGAAACGTCGATGTTGAATGAGGGAGCTCCGAGCTTCCATCAGGCAGATCGGCGCATATTTTATGAGTACAGTGGGATAACCTTGATCAAAGGTTCAGCCGTGCACGCTTTGATAAACGCATACTTACTGCTTATAGCTTCTGGACGCATTGGTTGATCCTTGAAATTCCTCTTGCAGACGTCGGCGAAGCATCCCTCAAACAGGATATGATTTTGATCTCTTGGCCAGTCTCTGAGTGAGTACAACGAGTCTCTGAAAGTCAATATCTGATTCGCATCTATGGTCTGGAGCGCTGGAAATGATAACGTTCACTCGAGTGCCACGAAGGCTACTCGCCTGCCGAAAACTCTCTGACACATCTGGATCAGCGCTCCCCAATCATTGTCATGGTATCACATTCCCTTGGGTGATCTATTTCAAGACATGCGCTTCTTGATGGTACTTTATGGGGGTTAATCAAACAGATGGTGGGTATTGAAAGGACTCTCGGCAACAGGCAGAACAATGCTATTGGGACGGGGTAAATGTGTAGCTTAATCAATGAATATTTATACTAAATGTCTGTGAAGTTTTGTGGAGCTAGGTATCGTAGAAATGAGTCAATAATAAAATGGGTTGTATGTCAGATATAACGGAGCCGGGTCTATATTTTTATCCTATCAGGAAAAGTATCCATACTGTCATGTGTTGTGAAATTTCCATTCTGCAACTCAATCCACTCACCCTCTAACTCCTGGAAAAAAACCATAGATGAATATAGTATATACAAAGAGGTCTCTATGCTTATCTAGTGAAAAATTGAATTTGTGGAAGTGTAGAAAATTCGAAAGTGTGAAATCAGAACAAGTTTTGTCACCCACTAGAACTCGGTAAAATAGCCTTAACAAAGATTGTGCAAAATCTGAGTATGCCAAACCTTTTGTTATATATGTAGTGTCTTAAATATAACTTTCTGGGGAATAGGAAGAGGTAGAAAGTCCCAGAAAGTGGATATCTTTTCGTTTGATATGAGAGAGTGTGACAATCTAGAGGCTATTGAAACTCCGCATACAGCAGAGCATGTCAAATTCAAGTGCACTGCTCCTAACGTGATAAAAATGGTTTGTGCAGCTATTCACCACAATTCTGTCAGCCTGGCCGCTGAGGAGCTCATACAGAAGGCTTGTACAGACTTGAAAAATGGTGTTTTCATATCTATCAAACATGCAGCCCAGCATTACAAACTCCCATACATAACTCTCTGGCATCATTACAAAGGCAAGATAGAACACAAAGCAAAGATGCACAAGAAGCAACTGCTTCTCACCCTTGTACACCATGTGAGCCAATTACTACTTAAGTAGAGCAAGCATGAGCATTGAGCACAAGATCTGGCAAGTCAGCTTCCAAGCAGAGCCAGAGCTTGCCTTGTGACCCAGGTGTGACAATAATTTCACTTCCCAGTTTTTTGCTACCTCTCTTTTGGTCATGGGCCAACATCTCTCACATGTTATAATGGTCCCCCAAAAAGATGCCACATAGTAGATTAAGATTGCCTGGAATTTTGAAGATTATCCAACACAGAGATAGGGCTACAGAAAAAAAATGGCAAAAAATTTCACTTCCTGACAC
>JABAKA010016283.1:0-10877 GCA_018857285.1 Termitomyces sp. Mi166#008 | reverse complement strand
AAGTGCCGTTAACCACGTTCAAGTTTGACCTCACAGAAAGAAAAAATCGACTCACTCGAGAAGATTGAAGCGTCACCGGTAGCATTAGAAATTGCTGCACAGCTTTACTTGACCGACGCTTTTAAATACCTTCAGAGCACCCAGATGATTTTGGTGAGACACTTTCTTCATGATTCCTTCAAAATACTGAGGTGGGGATTCATAGCATGGTAACAAAGATGTCGAACGCAGTGGTTTGAATACGAGTGGGCAGTGACTCGGACGAACCGTTGAGGAACTTGGAAGGTGCAGTCTAATTAGTTCGCAAGCTGTTTAGAACTGAACGGTCTACTGTAACATATTCTCCTCTTATTTGAGGCTGGAAATCTACCTCTTGTTGAACCAAGGCCTGAATCCACAGTCGATCTGGTTGAGTCTAACATGCTTATGCTAGTTCTGAGTAAGATGCTACTACTTACGGATGAAGACATGGAGATAATCGAGGCAAACGTGTGTCTGCATACTCTCGATGCTATGCAGCCTATGCTCGACGCTTGTGGCATTACTGCTGCAGCAAGTGAATATTCGGATGTACACTGAACAGTGGCTGAGCCTCTCGTAAATCGACATTCGCGGTAGTACATGTGCTAAATCAATCATCATCTTCGTCAACAATTTCCAGTTAATCAGCGTGATATTTCCGAAAACTGAAGCTGATATCTACAGAATGATGATCAACATGTACTCGGGGAGGATGACTCTGAGGCGGATTCCTGTCAGGAAGAGGGGGAGACGAAGGAGAAAGCTACCGAGGATTCTCAGCCTTAATCTTGAGTTTCAACCAGACCTATTTCGAAGCGTTCCAAATGTAAATTTTCTGTGTGATTTACATGGTTAATTTTTCACCTTTGGGCGAGCCATAGGAAGGATCCAAAAAATATAATGTACTCGAGGAGGATGACTCTGAGGCGGATTCCTGTCAGGAAGAGGGGGAGACGAAGGAGAAAGCTACCGAGGATTCTCAGCCTTAATCTTGAGTTTCAACCAGACCTATTTCGAAGCGTTCCAAATGTAAATTTTCTGTGTGATTTACATGGTTAATTTTTCACCTTTGGGCGAGCCATAGGAAGGATCAAAAAAATATACTGCTTGGTGTCAGCATGCGCAAGCAGATCCTTTCTAGCAAACTGAGAGGTTAGCCGCGCTCCCGAAAGCCTAGGAGCCACCTCAAACGTGAAGGCACTGTATTTGCGCGCGAAGCATCGCAACCGGCGAAACTGGAACATACAGGGATCTCGCTGTGCACATCCATCATTCCCATCATGCCGCAAAACATCGTGACACTTTATACCTCTGGGCTGAATGTTTCAATTGCAGTCCCCCCTACTATCTTCCAGTCCCAGGGCTCTTGCCTCGTATCGAAAGAGGCCGAGTGTCGGGCACAAGATGAACGACGGTTCACCTTGAAGCTTGAGGTATCAGGTATGTGAAGAGACCAGAGAGAAGTAGAGGATGGGATGAAGTATCCGGGAGGTGTTTTTACACGCCGAGATGGGGAACGGAGGCACTGCCACTGCAGCGAGGACATGCTTGTGGAGTTCGTTCTCAGGTCCATCGATAGATATATTCTTGGCTCCACTTCTGGGCCCCATTGCTGTCGTGAAGGTCCTTGCACCGACAGTCATCACCGAACGGGTGTACGATACCCTACTTCTACACACTGTCCGCCTGTAATGGATCAAGAATCTGGATTGTAACGATACATCAGGCCCAGATTATGATAGTCGAGTCGAAACCAGTAAATACTACTCACCATACCGGTTCACTATTTCCTACAGTGCCGACGGAAGACCAGCACTGTACTTGATGTTATGCATGAGTGGCAAGAGAGGTTCCCGATAATCGCCGTATGCCGAATTCCATTCATAGAAAGAGAAACTTGAAACCGACTCACCCAAGAAGCCGAAGTGTCGCCAGTAGCGTTGGAAATTGATACTTGCGTTTCGATACTGTTCAACAGAGCGCCCAGATGATCTTGGTGGGACACTTGTCTGTGGCTGCTCCAGAAACTTGAGATTGTCAGTCAAAAGATGTTAATTAACAGGATGCATCGGTGGAAATGCGAGCGGAAGCTGCAGTGTCGAGTCGACGAAGCTGTAGAATTTTAATTATCAATGAGAATTAGATGGGCTCCTGCGATACATTTCCATTTTCCTCTTTTTTTTTTTCCGAGCTGTAATCTTCATAGACGCGCGTTCCTTGTCTTCAAAAGAATGAACGTCTTCAAGTGCCCGCGCGAGAGGCAAGAGCAGCATGAATTTCAGGAAAAACCACAGGCCTCCACTGCTTAAACCAATTTTTTTTGTCTACAATCTTGAAAGTTGTTCTAAAGGCCCTGGCATATTACATGCAGTCATACACATGGTCTTGTACATTAAGCGGGAAGCTCGAATTTCTGCCCCTTGAGCACTCTGACCACAAGCCTTAGCAAGGTATAAGAAAGGAGTCAATGTGGGATACGCACTTGGTAAAGTAGACGTAGAAAAAGTCGAGATATAAGCCTGTCTGGACAATCCCGGCTGTCACAGCGATAGGATCGACGGTACCGTTCTCTGTGAAGTATCTATGTAGCAAGCAAACCGAATGCAATAGGCAAAAGTTCATTCATGAGAAAAAAGGACGCACCGGTATATCCAATTAGGGATATACAGAGCGCGGTAGATACCCAGCGCGGCCAAGTAATGTGTCGTGATAGTCTCTGCCTCTCCTGTGCGCTGGAGCATGAACAACTGCGGTAGTATTGCGACGGACTCGAGGAAGATAGAAAAAGACCAGAAGACTTCTGTGAAGCTGAAGCCGTAGTTGAATATGAGGCCGAGCACGAAGCATGGTCCGATGAGATATTCAACGCGAAATGTGTCGATGGAAGGGTCGTGCGTTGGTCTGGGCGAGAAAAATGGAAAGAAAGAAAGGTTAGGAAGGCAGGTGAAAGTGAAGAACGGTAAGGAAGGAGGCTGACCGGAAGCGGTAGCGCATGAGGTATAGGATGTAGCAGCTGCTGGCTATGAAGAAGAGTTTCATGACGGAGTTGTAGAGGGAGATGTAGCGCCAGAGTAAATCAGGGTAGCGCGATACGAAGACGGCGACATAGAGTGCTTGCGTCTTGAACGAAATACCTAGCGGGGAAATACACCATCAGCACGTCAATGTCAGGATGATAAAGAAGAGGTCTCAGGGGATGCGCCACTTTGTATTTTGTATTGGAACACACAGAGACCTCAGATGAGCGCAAACGCACCTCGACATGATCGTGATTTTTGTATTTTGTGCAGTAGAATGAAAATGGACGCCAGATGCGCCACGTCGCCTGCGCGTACAGGAAGAATCAGCATTTGGCGTAGGGCGTGATAAGGAATTTACGTACCAAGGAGCCGGAATATGTTCATAGCCATGGCGTCTAGAGTGAAGGGGTGCGCGATAGAAACGTGGATCGTCACCAGCCACTTCAGAGCACTGTCAACGTGTAGTGGATAAATGAATGACTAAGCGTACCCACGCCTTTTTGACTGCTGCCAACACGGTCCTCGCCATCCAACACCATTGCCAAGGCAAGTACTCTTTCATTCATACTTCTATGGCGCAGGGATGTTCTAGTAAAAGGGTCGATTCCATTCTATCCAAATCCCAGCAATTGAGAACCACCGACCTCCCGCTCTCCTCGCCCCGAACCCGTAATGTGTCTTTATTCCCGATATGTCATAGCGAGGTATCCCATAGCATATCGTAAGGCTGGACCAACATTCAAAGCGTAGGCTCTACACATAGGCTGCTTTCGGTCTCAAGACCCACGGCCTGGCAGCAAAGGCAGAGTCGCATACCGAGTCCGTGGTTTGACCACGGTCTTCTGCGTTCATCTAGCCGAGCCCTCGCAGAAACGCGTCGCGTGCGATGCTGTTCACTCTGCTGTGGGTGGTCTCTAGATGTGGTTCTAATTTTACGAACGGAAATCATTGTTGTGCATGCTATCAGCGTCCGGGCTCAAGGAGGCTGTCCGTGGCGCGTGGTTACGTGCATATATCGCTGGCGCGGGGTTTTTATGGAGGGTCGTTGAGGCTTTCACTTGTGTTCTCTTTGCGTAATGGGATTTGGATGGTGTGGAGATAGGAGATCACAAGCAAGTCTGCATTTGCAGCACTGAGCGCTCTTTTTTCCTCTCATCGAAATGATTCGGACGTCATGCTGACGTTTTTATGACTCCAGGTCAACACCCGGTATTAGAAGAATGTTCATTCGGGTTTCGACGCAAGATCAGTCTTCAGCTTTCACCTTTAGGCAATCATTTTGCCGCACGAGCGCTCTGATGTCAACATGTGCACGATTGCTTGGCCACATCCATGCCTTTTTTCGTGATGCTGTTATAAGTACTGATGCTCACGTTCCATGTTAGAAATAGAATTAAAGTAACGTACTCAAATCCCCTTGACGATCTAGTCGGCGAGTTCCAAAAACGGTTCCATTCAATGGAACTGAACCTAGGATTGCAATTTGTTAGGGGATCGTCTCTGTCCTCGCTGCCCCTTATTGATCAAATTCCGTTCCACTCTTCGTGATTTCGATTCTCCGACCCTATATTTCCCATTTTAGTCTTCTGCAAAAACATGTGCGAAATTAGGCGCGACTATGTAGTGTCTCGTGGTCGACCAATATCGAAAAGCCAAAGATACATACTAATAGTCTCCTCAACCAGGAATTTGACATTGGGCAAATGTCTGCGTTCGCACGCATATCTGATCTCTTGTCTCGATGTTCCTGACAATTGTTGTTGCCACCCCAACGGGTTTGCGTTGGTAAGGGACAGGTGACGCCTTGGGTAAGTTACTTTTTGTCTAGATCTTATGTGGATGCAGATATGTTGAAGCGCCCTTTGTTCTCTCTCTCTGACCTTCCTCCACCAAAACATATACGAACAGACGGGGCAGGCTTGTCCTGCGCCTCCCTCGTGTCTCTTTCCGCTCTTACCGACGCACTGCTCCCTCTATAGCTCCAGGAGCTCCCATTCGCCCGGGTTCTTCAAACCCATCACGCTCTTTTTCCATCACCTTCTTTTCAATGGCTCTAGTTTGCCGGTACACTCTCAAATGGCTCTTCCTCCACCTCTTCTTCCCCTTCTTCCTCTTCATCACTCTTCTCGTCCCTCCCACCTCCGCGCATCCTCTTCATCCGTCCCCTCTTCACATCTCCCATACTCATCAACTCTCCCCGCGCGGTTTCGTCATCAACAACTCAACAGGCACACCGCAGGTCTTCAACCCCGTTACGCAGCAGTTTATCCCCCAGGGCCCCGCGACAGACGGAGGAGGCACAGGGTTCGACATCTCTGCGATTATATGGCTCGCGTTCTCGTTCGTCGTGGGCGTGCCTATGGCGATCGCGGGTATTCGCTTGTGGAGGCTTACTACTGGTGTTGGGATCGGGTTAGCCGCGGCCGTATGTTGTACGTCTCTTTCCCCTTCATAATCGTCTTTTCCTCCTATCTGCTCTCCTTGCTTTCTATACGTTACTCATTTTTTTTTATCTCTGTATCTAGCATGGGCAGCCCTAAATAACACCGTAAACAACAATGGTCTACCCGATGCCGTCCTCACCGCCATCGTTGTCGGGTTCTTCGTCGTCGGGTTCGTCTTTGGTCTCTTCGAAATTGGACGCGTAGCTGGCATGAGCCTTCTGAGCATCACAGGCGGCCTTGCCTTTGGTGCGCGCGTAGTCATACTGAGACCGGGCTTGCTCATGCCTGATGTGAACTTGTTTTTTGTGAATTGGGTCGTGGTGGCGTTGTTCGGGGCTTTGGGAGGGGCCGTTATAGTTTCGCAGAAGACGCAGAGGGCTGGTATTGTGAGTGTTTTGTTTGTTCCTTATCCAGTCTCCCCTTGTGTGTCCAAGATGATGAGCTTAATTTTCTCTTTCTTTCTTGCGGCTGTAGCTCGTTGGTTCTGCGTCCGTTGGGACGTTCTTTATTGCTCTTGGTGTTGATGTTATTCTCAATCGACAATCTGGAATGAGTCGCGGGTTAAGATTTCTTTTTGATCGAAATGCTTCACATGCTCTTGTGCGTTCTTGAGCCGTCTTAGCTTTCTTGTCCACCAACCAATTCCAAACAGGATATTATCGGAGGGGGATACACCCCAACCCTCAAAACACAAATTATTATCGCTGTGTCCCTGGGCCTCACGTACGTCCCTGTGGCCCTGATATTCCATTCTCAAGTAATGAATACATCACCCGCCGCAGACCTATCCTGGCATTCTTCCAGCACCGCGCTTTCAAACAGCCCTTCTCGCGCAAACGCCCGGACTCGGAAATGGTCCAGCTCCCTGACTTCCTAGAAGATGAGGATGCGCAGCGGCGTTCGCGGCGGCAGACGTTCTTGGACAACCTGTGGAATGGCGCGCAGACGATAAAGGCTGTTGCGACCCTGCAGCGTAGTCGGTTCAGTCTCTGAATTTGATGCGTGCGTTGATGGGAGCGTGCTGTGCCGCAGTCCTTTGAAGCATTTCGCTGGCTTTCGAACCTCTTTGGGTGTCTTTTCGAATGACAATGTGCTTATATTTGACCCGGAAGGTAATTGAGTTCTGATAAGCGGTACCAGCCTAAGCGGATGCCATACGGCCGCCACCACGCTCACCATATGTATTCCGCGGCTTAAAAGGCGCATTCGAATGTTCCGGGCGTCGCATGACTTATTCCTATTTACTAATTCGTTCTTATCTTTCCCGAACTTGTATTTGTATTCTCGCAACATTTGACATGCCATTTGCACATGCAGTGATTACTAGGATTCTTGAAAATAATTTTCTGAACAAACCGATGTAGTCGGACCCATGCACGTTCCAGCGTGAGTAATTTCAATTCGAAGCACACGGACCCAAGACATGGGATTGACGCAGAGGGTAATTTCATCTAGTTTTATCGATGGTCCTCAAGATTATCGGTCCCTTAGGATGATATTTGACCCTATCGACTATTGACGAGCGTCTTTTCTTTGCAAGATGGCACCGGGAAGTTGGAAATCAGCATCAAAGCGCACCCCAAGAATATGGACTGATGGGAAAAAAATGGTACGACATGTCGGCGATGGCCGGACCGCCTTTAAAGGCAAGACGAAATTCATTTGCGGATATCAGTTCTCTTGCCTCTTGTCTTTCGGTCCCGTTGTTGTAGAGATACCTGCAGTCATTGCATGTACTCGAATCAACTTTGCAGCTCCCACAATTTGCACAGAGGTTTTAAGCACACCGCCGCAGGCTTCGTCATAAACTATTAATTTCCCCTTCCACACACTCCTCTCTACTACTCAATTCAATTCAATGGCACCTAACGGCACCTCTGGTTACAACACCCCCGAGTCCCAGCTCGAGTCGGTTCTCCCCGTTCACCCTACTGCTGCTCGTCGCCCCCATGCGATCACTGTTCAGTCGGAGAACACCCTCTACTCGGACGAGTATATCACTTCCAAGTTTTACAACCGTGGTTCTAGCGTCACCGTAGACGATGGTCATTTTACCATCACTCCCACCGTCGAGCCCTACCAGTTCCAGACCAAGAGGGCTGTCAGCAAGACTGGGTAAGAGTTTACACGCTCAATGTACACTCAACACGCTTTCTGACGCGCCTTGTCCCTCTAGCTTGATGATGATCGGTGTTGGTGGCAACAATGGCACAACTCTCTGCGCTACCATTCTTGCCAACCGCCACAATATCATCTGGCATACCAAGAATGGCATTCAGCAGCCCAATTACATTGGCTCGCTCCTTCGTGCTTCTACTGTCCGTATTGGCACTGATCCTACCACTGGTCACGACGTCCACGTCCCCGTATCTGATGTCCTCCCTATGGTCCACCCTAATGACCTCGTCCTCGGTGGTTGGGACATCTCCGGCGTGCCTCTTGATAAGGCCATGGAGCGCGCCAAGGTCCTCGACTACGACCTCCAGCGCCAAGTCGCTCCTTTCATGGCTACCCTCGGCAAGCCCCTCCCGTCCATCTATTACCCGGACTTCATCGCTGCCAACCAGGAGAAGCGCGCTGACAACCTGATTCCCGGCAACGACAAGCAAGCTCACCTTGAGCACATCCGTGCTGACATCCGCAAATTCAAGGCCGACAACCAGCTCGACCGCGTCGTCGTCTTCTGGACTGCCAACACCGAGCGCTACAGCGACATTATCCCCGGCGTCAACGACACCGCCGACAACCTCCTCCAAGCTATCAAGACCTCCCACTCCGAGGTGTCGCCCTCCACCCTCTTCGCCGTCGCTGCTATCCTCGAGGGCGAGCCTTTCGTCAATGGTGCTCCCCAGAACACCTTTGTTCCTGGTGTCATTGAGCTCTCTGAGCGCCAGAAGTCCTTCATTGGCGGTGACGACCTCAAGTCCGGACAGACCAAACTCAAGTCCGTCCTCGCCGAGTTCCTCGTCAACGCAGGCATCAAGCCCCTCTCTATCGCGTCGTACAACCACCTGGGCAACAACGACGGACACAACCTCTCTGCGGAGCGCCAGTTCCGCTCCAAGGAGATCTCCAAGTCCTCGGTTGTCGACGACATGGTCGATGCCAACCGTCTCTTGTACAAGGCCCCTGCCGAGGGCGAGAAGGGCAAGGGTGAGCACCCGGACCACATCGTCGTCATCAAGTACGTCCCCGCCGTCGGAGATTCCAAGCGCGCCATCGACGAGTACTACTCCGAGATCTTCTGTGGTGGTCGCTCGACCATCAACATCTTCAACGAGTGCGAGGACTCCTTGCTCGCTACTCCTCTCATTCTGGATCTGACCATCCTCACGGAGCTCCTTACTCGCATCCAGTACCGCAAGCTCCCTGTTGATGGCTCGGCGGCCAATGAGGACTTCAAGCCCCTCTACTCCGTGCTGTCCCTCCTGTCGTACATGCTCAAGGCTCCTCTCGTCAAGCCTGGCACTGAGGTTGTGAACAGCCTTAACAGGCAGCGCAATGCGCTCGAGAGCTTCCTCAAGGCTTGCATTGGTGTTGAGGGCAGCAGCGACTTGCTCCTCGAGACCCGTATCTGGTAAACGTGGGGACTCTTGGTACAAGGAGGTTTCAACATACCTTTGTTATTCTTGGTTAGATTTTTGAGAGCGTCCTTCAACTGATGCTAGTTTTGTGGGCCAGTAGGGCTTTTCTATTTTTGTAAGGTTAGAACGGTTAGATCTTTCGGTGTATCTAGTTGCCTTCGGTATTCAATTGAGGATTTGTACGAGTTCACATAAGCCGTTGCGAAAAGTTAGCGTTTGCGAATCAGTCGTGATCTCCAGAGGCGTTTTATCCCTCTAAGTTGTGGGCGGATCGTCCAGTGTCTTTGATATCCATTCAGAACAGACAATCATCATCATACAAGAGCCTCCCCCGAGTTGGCTTGTTCAATCAGGTAAAATCGAGACTGAAAAAAGCTCCGACTCATCGCCCATGTCGCTGCCATCAGCATCAAACTCGATTCCGAAAACGTGCTGTTCAATTCAATAACTTGGAAAAAGGATTGTACTACGTCTCTATCGAGATTCCAATAATTCAACGACCCACCTCATCTTGGTCTTTCTTCTTTTGTAGCTCAATCGTCGGGGGCTCTTCATCCGACTCAGACTTTTCTGATCGGGACTTTTTTGAGGTCTTTCAGACGCTGATGGCGCTTCTTCAATCTAGTTGGAAAGGTCGTCAGAAATCAAATCTGAGGGGATGTTGGTAAGGGATAACAAGTTATTCTTCGTAATGAGCGACCAGAACTGCCGCGGCTTCTGGGTCCGCGTCGCTCTCTTTTAACTTCTGTCAGTGCAGCTGTTTGCAGTTTCCCTGGAGCTCTGGCTCTGCGAATCAACGCGGGCATGACGAAGGGATCTACTCGAAATGGACAGATGATCTGGAGCAGAGAAGGTTGGATGAATATATCTGTTGAGGTGAGCCCCGCAAGAAGCGTTTTCTTCTCAATTGAGGAAAGAACAAAGGCCTGGGTCTGTCAGTCGTGATTTTTTTCATCCGCAGCTTGCTTCTGCACCATAATTGTTATCTTTTCATTACTGAGAGACTACGGGTCTCGATAATCTACATCTGGAAATCGCTGTTTTCGAGCGCAATGCGACACAGGGCAGCACCAATCTATCGGCGAACGAGGTCAGGGTCAAACTACAACATTTCTTATCACCCTGACCCAAGCCGTACTTGAACTTGAAGCTCGAAGGCCTGTGTATTGATGCGAACGATGCTCAGTGGGTTCTCGATGTTCCTGCGGGCTCTAAGCTCATTCGTTTGGCTCTTGGATCAGTGTGTTGTGCCCAACGACGTGGAGAATGGCGAACTTCTGAAAGAAGTTAGTAAGAGTATCCAAGCTCACATTTGCATCGATTATCTCCATGTCTTCATCCGTACGTAGCATGTTACTCAGAACTAGCACTGATAACCACATCAGACTCAGACTTCAACCAGATCGACTGTCGATCCAGGCCTTGGTTCAACGCGAGGTAGATTTCCAGCCTCAAATAAGAGGAGAATATGTTACAATAGACTGTTCAGTTCTAAACAGCTTGCGAACTAATCAGGCTGCACCTTCCAAGTTCCTCAACGGTTCGTCCGAGTCACTGCCCACTCGTATTCAAACCACTGCGTTCGACATCTTTGTTACCATGCTATGAATCCCCACCTCAGTATTTTGAAGGAATCATGAAGAAAGTGTCTCACCAAAATCATCTGGGTGCTCTGAAGGTATTTAAAAGCGTCGGTCAAGTAAAGCTGTGCAGCACTTTCTAATGCTACCGCTGACGTTTCAATCTTCTCGAGTGAGTCGATTTTCTCTTTCTGTGAGGTCAAACTTGAACGTGGTTAACGGCACTTG
>JABAKA010016281.1:0-10969 GCA_018857285.1 Termitomyces sp. Mi166#008 | reverse complement strand
TGAGTAAAGACTTAAGAATAGAAATACCAAGCAGGACCAAATATCTTCCAAGACTAGAGAGTAAAGCATAAACCATGCATATGAACATGAGTAAAGACTTAAGAATAGAAATTTAAGGTAATCAAGAGAGTAAAGAGTAAAATTCTATGGAAAAGTAAAGAGTAAAGATCATAATTTACATCAAAAGTAAGCACTAGTGAGTAAAGAGTTGATTAAATACCGATAAATGCTATCATAGATCCAGCTGCTGACCGTCTCCTCGACTGTTGCTCGCATGGAAACGTGGCATCAATGCAACATGGTGTGTATCATCCAAATGGCATTAGGATAGATTTACTGCAATAGGTATATGAACTAATAGATACAAACTCTCAAGCGTTACTGCCGTCGGGGAAATACATCAGAAATTTGAGTTTGAATGTTCCTATCCCTTCCTTTTTGTAATCAATCATTCAACGAGTCATCAGGCTTTCACTCATATATAAAGATTCCATTCCTTCATCAGTCCAACTGTCACTCCGAATGTCTTGTCATGCATATGGCTCCTCCCTACATCCTCAAGGATCGCACCGGGTCTCTCACCATGACTGATTTCGATGATCTCTATTTGACATTTGTGTTCTTTCTGGGGGGTTTCTAGATGCTGAAAGAGGTCATGGTCAGGAGCCAAAATCTCAGCAGGAAACTGGTCAGTTAAGGACTCATTTTATAAGCACAATACATCCATTACCTTGAAGAGCCCTGTAAATATCACTTGTGCCATCCGCAGAGAATTCAGGCAGGTTCAAAGGAACCTAAAGAAAGGACAATATTAGTCAGACTTGGCGCTCTGGTTGTTGCATTTAAAGGGAAGCAGATGAGATGGCAAGATGGAAGAGATGTTCTCATTGCATGGAACATTGAGTTTCAAACATTGAGATTTGACTAGAAGTTGCAATGGAAGAACAGCAACAAAAATTGAAAATTAATCCTGAGCACCATGGAGTTCACTGAGATAAAGGACAAAGCATCCCATCCTAAAGGTCAGGCTTGACCTTTATGAGCATGGAAAGTGCATGCCATCTCTCAAATATTTCCCAGTATTTTTTCATGGTCTAACCCACCATCAGTAGGGCAGGGATCTCTAGAGTAGCTCTTGGTAGGACTACATAGCATTGTAGTGCCATAGTGAACATCTCTGTTGTATAGTGCCTTGTAGCACAGGCTGAATTCTACATAGCATGTCAGATAATCTTTATAGCATTTCATAGTGCATGTCAGTCTTTTTGTAGTGGTATACTACTTCATGCTTTGTAGCACTAGGCAGAAGGGTTTGACATATATAGCAGTGGTATTTTCATACATAAATAAATCAGCTACTATAGTATCATTTATTTTCATCAAATGCACAAAAGATTACTAATTACAATTGATCACAGGATAGGAATACAGGATAGAAGTACAGGATAGGATAGAGTTACTGGTGGTATGGTTGGGAGTTTGCTTTAAAGTCAATCTCCCTTTCTTCTCCTCACCATTGAGCAAGAAAACTGTGAGTTTGTCATCAGCCATGGCTATGATACAAGGAAGGAGAATTGCCTGGAGAATTACCTGGAGAGTCAGTGAAACAACCATCAAATGTGCCCACTCAAGTTAAGCACAAACAGCCAGGTATTTCAAATTCCAAGACATGCCAAGACATTCCAAAAAATCTTAATCCAGACAAGGACAAATATCATGGTAGCAAGCTGGTTTGATAGGAAATTTTGCAAGGTATTGCCTGAAACATAAGTCAGATCATTACTAGCCAAGAGAAATTGTGAAACTCACATTCCTTGTTTCGCCCACTGCCTATGACTAAAAAGTAATTTTGCAGCATGATATGAATTCCCTTCAACTTTCTCAATGGTGTCTCACATAGTATCATAGACACTAGCATATTTGTTGGTAGAGAAAGGAACATCAAGTTGAGTTCTGAACATGTATTCTTCCAAGCAATTATATATCTGAAAAGCAGAACTTAGTCAAAGGAAAGCAACCAGATCAAGGAAATTATGCAGGTCATAACAAGAACTAAGGTGCCCTTGAGAACCATTTGGCTAAAATTGTCAGGGAACTTTCTTGCTAATCCCTTTTTCTGCTTGTAGAAGAATTTAACACAGAGCTCTCCAATGCATGGATGAGCTATGTTATTAGTACATCCCTTGACCAATGTTAGGAAGCTGAGAAGTCTAAAGGATAGGTACAAGTAAGGTGTAACTTACTTGTTTATCAACACCATTCATAAGGAAAGCTCCTTCCTCTGGAAGTTGTTTGACTTTGGCCTTGACTTCCTGGTATTGATGTTTCTGATTTTCCACTTAGAAGTCACTAGATTTACCCACCTCCAGCAGCTAAACATGCAAATCTCTGTCTATAGTGTCTCCACTTACAAAACGTGTTTGGATTGACCTCATAAACTTTTGCAATTTCATCTGCAGTTACCTTTTTCTGAAGTATTTCTCTGTCAAGTGGTACATCAAATGAGAAATGAAAAACCTACTCATTTATGGCGATAGCCAATTGTATGAGGTTTATCATTCATTCAAAATTATGGAAATGAGTTGCTTTCTCATCTTCACAGCAATGATTGATGCAATGAGAGAGACAAATAGACTTAAAAGAGCTAACTGAGTTTGGCTTGAGATCTGGAGGGGTGCCATTATCCTCACTAATGTGGAGAGCCAACACATCAACACATAAAAGAATGGAGGCCTATTTCTCTCACGTATCAACCTGGGCAAGCTTGATTAGCAGACCTTCAGCATGAGTAGGTAAAGGTGGGCCTTCACCTGTCACCTCCCATCATCCTTCTCTGCATGTTTACCTTTTCACTTATTCTTAGGCTTCTGGCTCCTTGTAGCTCCTCTCTTTTGGCATTTATCCCCTCCTGTGCCCACTCAAGGACCTGTGCCTGCATGACCTCCTGCACCTGCACCACCAGCCACTTCTCTTAGTCAATTAGCATATATGCCCTGGTGCCCTCTCACAACCTCCTCCTCTTCCTCTGGCTCTGGTTCAACAGGATCAGCTTTGTCTTCAATGTCATCTTCCTAAACATTGGAATTTTGTTCCTCTCCTCCATCAACATCCATCAAACAATCTCTGCTATCATCATGGGGTCTATCTGAATCCCCACCAATACCATTGAAACAGGTGGGAACATGACAAGTTGTTTTAGAGCTGGTTTCACATTTAATGGAATCCATCACAGGTACAGCATGATGGAAAGTGATATAATGAGGCAGATAGATCCATCCAGAAGCAGAATCATCAGCCATTATGGTAGCTTGGAGTTTGAAGCTTGAAGGTCCAGCAAGAGTCAAAATGCATTTGCTTAACCTGAGCAGTTCCCAGCCTCTTAGTATTGAATCCTGGCAGATACTTTCTTCTAGGTAACATCAAATTAGAAGTTTGAAACATGCTAAATGGTGAGATGGACAATGTACAAAGTTTGGAACAGATTATGGACACTTATAACTTAGATAGTACATATGCCACTGCCAAGGCTTGTCAGATATAAATAATCATAATAAAAGCTGGAATGGAGTGAGTATTTGAGTACAAGATCTGAACAGCCTGACACCCTAAAGTATTTAATTGATTGGTATATTGAGAATAGGGGTCTGAAATGGGTAAATATCATGCTAGCACTAGTTAAGATGAATTCTCACCCTTATCACATCCAGGGCACAATCTTAATGCATGGCACTCTGGACATCTTGAGGAAAGCTGTAGGCTTAGAGGAGCAGACTGAGATGGTGGAGGAAGTAGGGTTGTAGCTGATTGGTGAGGTAGCTGGAAGCTGTCAAGAGGTAGGAATAACATTTTCAATGACAACCCTGAGGAGGTGGTAACTGGTTATGTCTAGTGAGAGTGTGGCAGGGTAACCATCATAGTCATTCCACTGGCATCCAAGTTGAAGTTTGGGCCCTGCAAAAACAAGCTTTGGGATACACATACAGTCATTGATTGACTTCCATGCACTAAGTATCATCTCTTTCACACCGCCTGCCCACACATCAATGACTGCCCTCAGCTGTGTTAGTGCATGCTCTGCAGTGGTGTTGAGGTCATACAATTGGTAGGAGAAGATGAGTGTACCAGTGTAGATGAAGCCCAGAGTAAAGTGAATTGAAGCTGGCATAAACGGTGGCAAGGGCAGTGTAAGTATTTGTTGATCTTGCTTGTTTGCAGTGTATTGATACATAGCTCCATGCCTGATGCTGCTAATGAAAGTCAGCTATGTGATGAAGACAGGTCCAAGCTTAGTGTGGACATCCTTGGAGGTGGTGAGATGCATATAGGCCTGATTGAAAAAGTAGAAAGCTGGAGGGCACAATGGTGCTTGTGTGTAGATGACTGCTGTCACTTGAGTAGCTGAAACTGATGGAAGATCATTTGAAAAAGGCGATGAGAGGGAGTTGGAGCATGCTCTCAGAAACATTGAGACTCAGGTGCCAGTGGTGGGTGTTGAGAGGTTCAATACTCAAATGAAGCTGGCTCCTGCTATGCATATCCCTCTTTGCATTGGTAGAAGGTAACTCAGAGGTTATGCTGAGGATAGTATTGAAGGTATCAAGAGTACCAGGAATCAAGTAGAGAGGACATCTGCATGGAAAGAAATAAGTCAATGATTAAGGTTGAATTATGGCTGTGTAACCTTGATTGCACCTCAAACCACCATCACAGTCATTGCTGAGCACTTCCAGTATGAGGCAAGAAGAAGTTGGAGGATAATGGAGCCCTTTCACAAAGCACACAGTGGCCTAGAAATTTTATAAAATCAATGTTGTATGTACACCAACTTAAATGTTAGTATCTGGTGTGCCATGACTTAAATACTGTCATATTTAGGGCTGCTGAGAAAATTGAATTTCACAGGAAGCAGACTGCAAGGTGTCAAGTTCTCAAGCAGGCCAGGTTAAACATTCTATTTTAACTACTGTTTCAGTCAGTCTAACTTTTTGAGTAGAGCTGTTCTTAACAATCCAACATCCATGGAGGCAGAGAAAGATGCTGCTAGAGCCACAATTCAGAGGCCAAATAAGAAGAATCATGACTCATTGTAAGACTTGTGTTTTTATGATATCTCTAGTATCTAACATAATGTCTGAAGTTATCCAATCACACCTATTGAACCACTAGGAGGAAACTTGTGATCTAAGGCCTGGGCCCCATCACTGCCTACTAGTAAGGCCTCACTACCTAAGAATCTGTCACCACCTCCTGGTATAGTCTCATCTCTGATATTGGTTTCAAATTCATCTGTGACTAGTATGATGATTGATGGTCTGAATCTTGTTGAAGCAGAACCTGCCTTGTCATCAAGTACCAGCAGGAATGTTACTCCCAAAAAGGAAACTCTGGGCATTGCTGCATCTGAATTTGTTCCTGAGTTCATTGCACAGATGCTTAGACTAGATTCTCAGCTAATAAACTGTATCAAGGTCTTCTGTTTAGATGACTGTGACACTATGACTAGGCTTGAATGTGTGGTGCACTTGTTAGAAGCCAAATTGTCTCCAGGATCCTTAATGGGCTTCCAAGCATCTGATAATCCTTCTAGGAATGCCCATTCTGCCAAAGATTTGGCATGCGATATCAAACAAAGATTTTCAGATCTTCTGAATGTAGAGTTAGCTGTCAAACCCAGCAAATAGCAACCCAAATTGAGCAAAATGGCCAAATAGCAACTTGGAAATTGATGAATGACCACAACAGCTCACTTGGGGCTCCTGTCACATGCAGATTCAAATGTTTTCTCAGCCCATTTCCTTGACCCAATCAATCTGAAGACTCTTGACCTTGACAGGATGAAACTCAAAGTTTTCCTTGGACTACAGGAGATGGATGATGAAAGGCTGGCCTGGGTTATACTCTATGTACAGGGAGTGACTATATGTATATATTTACTATCAATTCATCAATCTACTTATGACTTCTTTTGCAGCATCTGTAAGTTTGATCTGCATATCAGAAACACACTGGTGTTTGAGAAGGGCTGTTGAGCATTGCCCCACCCAATCAGCAACACTCAGTGTCTAGGAATTCCAGCAAGGGAACTGGCATTGATACCATGCTTGTCAGCCATTGCAGTCCCTGCAGTTACAATGGCAGGTTTTTCTTCAATGGAAGGCTACAATTCTATAGGTCACTATGGCTCTAATGTGGGCTCCAATAACAAGATGATCATAGAGGAGGTACTACTAAAGGAGGAGCCAGATGCACTTGGAAGCAATTGAGCCTGAAAGACAATAGCAGGACAGGGATGATGTTAAAAAATGCTTCTGTGTCCATCAAGAGCATAGTGATCCTTAGAATGGTTCTCATGTTTTGATCATGGTCATGGTCGTGGTCATGTGGTGTTTTGAAAATAACATATAGAAAACATCTCACAAAGAATCATAAGAGTTTTAAATAGATCTAGATTGTCAATGATCAGGTCTAAAAGATCCTCAGGCATGGAAGGCGCACTTGTAGCTCAATGAAGCAAAGGCATGCAAGAGAGATATGACCATTTGTAAAACACTTTCAGCTGGTGGCTACGGTAATGTATCTTTGACAATATAGCAATGATAGTCATCATGCTAATGCATTTGCAAGTTAACAAGGTAGGCATTGCAGAATGGATCAATAGAATGTATAGATAATGGATTAGAAAAGGAGGGTTGAAGAGTTGAATTGTGACTGAGGAACACTGCAATTGTACAATCCAGCTGAATGTCATTCAACAAAATCATACTATGGCCACATGCTATAAGGACACCTTTGGCAGGACGCTATGTGCTTCTTGATGGACTGAATGAGAGTGAGTAAAGGACAAGTAGTGGAGCTAACACAAACTCACCTAATCTGTTTGGCTTGGGGGACCAAAAGCATTAACTTGGGAAGGTGATACAGACATGAGCAGAGTACTGGGCACATAGAAAACAGGCAAGACTTCAGCAAATTCTGACAGTATCGCTACAACAGGTTCACAGATTTTTATAAGAATGAAACAAGTTGGACTTTAAAACTGTTGTTTTGAATCAACAGTTTCACCAACTTTGAATTTCCCTGATGGTGTTCAGACATTATCTGCAAGTGAAGAACCCTGTCATAGAAGGGCAATAACACACATTATGCTGTCCTGCCATGCTCTGGCAGTAAAAAGACTCAGATTGGAGTAAGCACCAGTGACCAGCTGTTGTGAGAAACTAAAGAATATGCCGGTAATAAGCTCCAAATAATTCTGAATGCATATAGTTAAAATTTTCAAAAATTTCTATATTTTTTGTGATGTGACAGATCATGTGACTCATTACATGACAACACATGACCTCTAAAAAACCAGAACAGTGCACTGTAGTTATACATTATACTTAGTATATAGTCATCTGATACATTCTTCTTTTTGAAAAGGGATAGCACAGGGAAAATCTATCCAATAGCCTATTATGACCTTAGAGACTTAACCTTGCACAGTAGTACATTTCTCATGTCACTGCTGACCATAGGAATTACTGTACATATTCAAGACCACATGTGAGGTAGAAGGATTACGCAACTTTTCCACTCTATCAGTATATAAACTGTACAAAAAGTAGTTAGAAAACAACAAGAAAGAGGAGCACATTCTCACCAAATTCTCTTGAGCTCACTGTCTAAGTCACCCTCAAGCAGTTGTCAGGAAGCCAAGCTTAGCGCTGCATCTGCCAACATTTTTCTACATGTTTCCAACTCCATGTCACCTTCTGTGGCACCTACATGCTAGGTGCCCATCACCAAGCTACATGTCACCTTTTGTGGCATCCTTATGTGCCTATTGAGGCATAGTTTATCACTGTGCCAAGCAACCACTCATAAATTGCCATGCCTTTTGAGGCATAGTTTACCTGTGCCAGGTTAGAGAATAGAAGTGGTTTTGCCCCACTTCCTCTTCTTGGCAACTCAACACCACCATCACTGAGCTCCATCTACCAGCAGACAAATTGGTAGGGAATCCTGTGCTACCTCATTACCTCCATTGCCAAGCTAGTCAGCAAGTTGGTTGCCTAGGGCATCACCAAAAATTGGTGTAGCACCTTGGAGGTTTGCAATGACTGAATTCTGAGCTCTTCCATATCCACAGAGCAGCTCAGAGTTTCCCCAGTAGTATCAGTAAAGCACATCAGTTATCAGTAGTTTTTCAGTTAGCATCTTGTATTGCATTGTTTTAGCATGCAAATTCCTAGGAACCTACCAAATCTCTCTCACACCTTACACCAGTGCTTTGAATTAAGTAAATTCTTATAGGTAGCTTACAACCTTATATATCTATCCTACTTTTTGAAAATCCTAGCACACATTAGGCTACCAAGCACGCTATCACTGGTTCTGTAGGAAAAACATAGAGGATGCTATCCATGCACTGGTTTTTATGTCTACATCAGCCAATAAATGAAATCAGACAATGGTTCCATGCAAGGCTGGATATTACCCTCTCAAACTTCTTAATCAAATACTGGGAGCCATTGACCTTACTGCAGGAACTAATTGCTCAAAGAAAGACAATCACACTGATAGCCAAATGGATATAAAATGACTGCAATGTAGAATAATAACATGCATGCCACAAGGAAAAGCAGACCATGAGAGCAGCAAAACATTCCTGAAGGACAGAAATTTATGTCAACATGTGGAGAACTTCCATATGACTCCCATTGAGTTGTATCTGTAACCTACCTGCCTAGAAGGTCAGGGTCTGCATTGCTGCCCCCCTTGACTCTCTGCCCCCCTTGCTCAGTATGTGTGTGTTGTGAAGGGATTAATAGATGTATTGATCAAGTAGTATCTATGTCCATAGCTAATGACCTGGGCAGACCACACCAGTATAATATACTCCTCTTCCTCTAAGAGGTTCAATATATATTCATAGTAGTATCTAATACAGAGTTTGTGGGATACCTTTATCAGAGGACAGCAAGGAATCTGTACAAAACCACTAAAACATGCACACAGTCCTTGATATTGATATGGACCAATGAAAGACTTACAGTGGTTGTGGGTTGCAAGTGGATTGAATACTGAGTGGCCTGCACATCATACACATGAGCAATAAAGGTTGTCATTCAGCTAAAATCAATGCAAGCGAGGTGTTGCATGTAGTTGCTGTTGTGTGTTGAATAAATGTAACTGTTGGAATTTATGATGGAATTTATGACTTACCAGTCAAAGAAGCAGGAAGATTGGAGGAATGTAGCGAAGCATAGCAGTCCTTTGTCAGAATCAGGTAGTAGTTTCAATGATGTTGATGTAAGATGAAGAGATGACTGCTAGCTCAGTGAATACTTGTTGCTGTTAAAACATATAAATTCAATAATATATTTCACAATCTACAGAGCAGCCTAAGAATGAGATATGAGCTAACTGTATTCACTCTTAAGAGTTATGTGAAGTAATTGTGCCAAAACAAGCTGTATTGAAAAGGTAAGACAAAAATACAATGACTCCATTAATTTTGCTAAAAAAAGGTTTCTCTTCATTCCTCCTGGCATCTTGTGAGTTATGTGGCTGATAGGAAAACTCATCAGCGACTCCTCTAGTAGGTTTTTGTATGAGTGTCAGCCCAAGATTTCCATGCAAAAGTATGACCCTTTGGCCAGGGAGAAATGACTTCAGACGGTGGCTCTCACAATGCTTGATGGGAAAGATGTCCATAGCATACATGGAAGACCAGTGTAGTATGTAGTACAGGCCCTGGCTGTTTGCATGCAGACCACACCAGTAATGACAACCAACCAACCAACTGGTGGAAAAGTTATAAAACTTACCAAACTGTACCACATGAACTGAGGAGCCCTTTAGGCAACATAAATAAAGCACATGATGGTGTTTGGCTGAGCAGCCTCAGCCAAACATAACTGCTTTTTATGACTTTACAGATTTGACTTTAAGACAACAACTTTGGGTGCATATGTAAACTCTCAAGAGTTCTGGGTTTACCTAAGCTCATCCCCTTTCCTCTTCAAGTTTTGGGTCTACTCACACTCTTTCTTTGAGCCCAGTGTCCTCCCAAACCATCCCTCAGATCTCAAATACATCCTCCACAGTATCCCATGAACCATGGCTATGATTGTGGAGGATGGATGGTGATGGCATTTCATCTCAGGATCTCCATGCATGAAGTTTGGGTTTATGATGTTGACAAAACCTTGGACAAGAAAAAAGAGAAGAAAAGAGAGAGTACATTCAATAGTACCATCATATACCTCAGCCTGCCCATCAAGAAAACCAAAAAGAATTTCAACTATTGCAATCCAAGATTTAAAAAGGTAAGTAATTGTCTAGTTAATACAGAATACAACTGAAAAGTTGATAGTTCTGCTGCACTCATGGACTTGATGAAGAGGTGACAAGTGTCTCAACAAAGGAATCAATGATCACACATTGAGTAATGCAATGCACATTTCTGTATTGTGCTCCTCAAGTGCTGCTAACCCATCCTACATCTTGACCCCTTACATTTTTGCATCATCTCCTGTTTATACCCATTTTGCTGTATATACCCATTTTATATATACTATATATATATATACCTTTCTCAATGTGATGATGGTGTTGATGAGTGAGCTTATCATCCTATGACCATCCCATGACCATGCCCCAACCATCCTACAACCATTCTACGATCAAGTTTCTGGTTTCTCAAAACTCTTAGTTTGAATTAACATTGGAGGAAGTTTTAAAGTTTGGCCCAAACCTTGAATTTGAGCCAATGCAACTAATAATATCATTCTTATTATTTCAGGATGATTACTCAGCTGCCTTGAATGTCAAACTTCACCAATTATTTGATCTATCAGCAAACAATTCATCAAAGTTTATAATTTCTAGTTTGTCTTAATAAAAGATTTGACATGTGACTTAAATCTAAACATGGAATTAAAGCTTGATCTTCACTTTCAGTCCAGCATGGACAATAAGAACA
>JABAKA010016280.1:0-11080 GCA_018857285.1 Termitomyces sp. Mi166#008 | reverse complement strand
AATGCCATGGAACTACAATGATATCCAATGCTTTGTTGGATTAGTAAACTACATTGGTAATTTTTTACCAGATATAGCGGCATACACTGGGCCGCTTATGAGTATGACCCAGAACGGGTCACCATTCCATTGGAGACCACTGCATCAGCGGTGTTTTGAGATGGTCAAACAGATATGTGCAAAGATGCCTATCATCCAACCAATCGACCCCAAGGTTGATGCCCCCATGACCTGTCCATTTCCAAACTTTGCTGCACTTGTGTTCAGTCTCACAGTTTGAGACTTGTTGGATAGCTTTTACAAAAAAAGTCATTTCAAAGGTTGCAAAAGGGATCCAAACCTGTACTATATGCACATGAATAGAAGAGCCTCCACTAACCACACTGATGCTGGAAGCAACTGTAAGAAAGGGCTAAAACTGTGACAAACAACTGATGCAGTCTAGGTAACCACATACCTATTCATGTTGTAAATCAAGTTAGTCAGAGCAACAACATCTGCATCTTGGATGCTAGTTAGTCTGACAATGATGACTTCATCATACAGCTTCTCTGGTCTCTGCTTCCACATCACAGCAAACCATGGTGAAAGCCATGCAAGGACTGAGGCATGAACCTAGACACAAACATGCTCTACCTTGAAAACAAGGTTGCCATCTATGAAATTCAATGGTATACCATGCAGTGCATTGTGTAGTCGTCTAATGTCATCTGTGCTGATTGTGTGAGGGTTCACTTCTAGGAATAGTGATATAAAGGTGCAGATCAGCTCTGCTCAATGCACTACTATTTATTGCAACATAAAGGGGCATTGAGTCTCATCCACTCAGAAACCATGTGAAATTTCATTTAACATGTCTTGCTGTCTCCTGTGCTCTATACTCACACACACAAAACCCAGATTCAATCCACCATGCCTTGTAGACACAGAAAGAAAAACAGACTAAGAAAGGTGAAAAGTGTTGCATTGCCTTTCCTGCTTACTATCAACTGCTGGTCTAATCAACACAAGGTCTCACCAACCCTCCTTCCATGCTTGTGCCCCATGCTCAATCCAACATCAATGTGTAGAAGAATGTATTCTTCAGTTTGTTCTTGAAATTGCTGTAGCACTTATCATATGTTAACCACACACTACAGCCAATGGTATTCCACCATGTCAGCAGCACCATCTGCTGTATATTTGCCAGGTTCAGAATGGATGCATCCCACATACTTCAGCTCTTGCAGATATGGACAATGTCATCTTTTCATTGGTCCTGCTAATGCTGATGTCCTGGACCTTTATACCAATAAATCTCAACATTTGTGTGCCTCATGATTGATGAGACATGGTTGTGAATGAGCTCAAAGTGAAATATCATCTCAACATTGTGCTAAGACCTACTTTGCTAGAAGTCATAAGGCATGCAAGCCTAACACAGGTTGTTCTTCTCACCCATAGAAGGATAGTTGTCAATGTCACTGTCTCATGTGATCAAAACATTGTGCACCCCAGACTTGCTTTGCATTCAACAGTGATCATGAACTACATGTCTGGCATAGAATTGTACTGCACTTATCCTGAGCTCACCTTGAATAATCTCAATCTCACTAACATTGGCACTTATTGCTTGCCCTGCTGGGATGTGCACTTACACATGAGTAACATCTTCAAATACATGCACCAAGGATTCATGTACAAAAGCAGTCTGGTTGACTGGGACCAATTCAGCTTTCATCCTTGTGCAGCAAGCAGCACCTGTCCATGCACTTATCAACACAAATGTGATGGACAAGGATTTCACTACCACCTCCATGACATTGTAGTGCATCATATAGGTTGTCTGTCAACTGTGTTCTCACAATTGTGAAACATCTTATGGAATTTGTGAGACCCATCTTAATTACTTTCCCATCATTGTGGAAGGCCTAGTACAACTTGCAAATCCTGCCTTAGTTACATTTGTGTCTGTAATCAACCTCTTGATGCTACACCATTTGCCTTGTTACAAGTGGTGGGCTCTATGGACAGAGTGCACCCTTCTATGCTTATTTCCTTTCTTAAGGTAGACAACATCTATACGCTGCCATTCTACAACTGATGCATCTAAAAAGGGTCATTGAAAAAAAAATCAAGCATAGCACAACATCTGAACACCTTAGAGCAAATTGTACTTGGTCAAAATATTGATATATACACTAGGATTAAGCAACTGTAGAGAATCAGAGTAATATCAAGAATAGAGGAAGTTATAAGCAAATAATATTAGAATTTATACCTTACTGCACTCCAGCAGCTTCTATGTCCTTCAAAATACCTTCTAGAAGGACTCTGAGACCCTTGTACTTGCAGGCAGCCCATGAACCCTGTCTGCCATTGAGACTCTTTTGACATGCATCTATAAATTGACATGAACACATTGAAAACCTCATCAAATCTTTTAATCAGTGATTAAGTAATACAAAAACTGACATACCAGTGCATTGAATCAATGGGAACAGCATCCAAACGTTCAAGGACATTCTTCTCTAGTGGCAAAGTGCTGCAAGATAGTATAAAAGTGGTTGTGTCAATTAATGAGTGTGTTGATGGGTTAGTGCATCATTTTTGCCTAAACTTCTTGTTCTCACAAGTTTCTCTCAGGGCAGTTGTTCAAATCACTTTTCCATATTAGAACCACAAAATGACCAACTCCAATCTTTACAAATGGAGTGCACAACCAATCTTTGTTTTTTATAATCCAATTTGGAGCTGTCATGCTGGGCATGTAATGTTGGCAGTATATGGATGTTGTTGAGCCCCAAAAAGTTCTAATTGCATATAGTTATAAATTTCAAATTTTTCTTGTTTTTTTTTTTTTTTTGTGATGAAATAGGTCACATGATTTATCACATGATGACATGTGACTTGCAAAAACCAAAAATCCATCAATCGTGTCAAGTAGTCATAAATTTTACTTAGTATACAAGCCACTCGGTAAATTTTTTTTCTTGAAAAAGGAATAGTACAGGAAAAAACTGTCCAAAAAACTTACCATGACCTTATAGGCTCCACTTGGGCAGCAATAACATTCCCATGTCATTATAACAGTAGGGAATTAGTGTATATATTTAGGATAGTAGGTGGAGTGGAAAGCTTACCAATTTTTCCACCCTACTAGTATATACACTATATTAAAAAGTAGAAAAAACAACAAACTATGAGAGGAAATTACCCTCACACTTAGTTTTAAAAGCTCACATTCTAAGCCACCCTCATACAGTAAGTCAGCAGCTAACACTGGCACCACTGCTGCCAAGTCTCTTCATGTTTTTAAATCTACATTGCCTTCTGAGGCATTTATATGCTAGGTGCCTGTTGCCAAGCACCTATGCCACCTTTGAGGCATCTTCTACATGCTTGTTGAGGCATAGCTTATACCTGCGCCAAGCATTGACATGCAAAGCACCATGCCTTTTGAGGCATAGTTTACCCTGAGGAGGAAAAGAACTGTAGTAGCTGATTGGCCTTTTTCTATCACTACTACATCTACCCCTCCTTCATATTTTGAAAACCCTGCCACTGCCACCTACTAACAGCCAACTCTGTTGAGCTCCCTCCATCTTCTGATTCCATCTACATAGGACTTAGTAGTGCCAATTCCATCAGCAAGCTTGTTGGCTAGGAGAATACCTCCTATCTACAGAGTACTTCCTCCACTGCTACTGGGTGAGTTTGTTGACAAGGGTGTTACCAAGACCAACTTTAAAGAGAGTGGAGTAGCACCTTAGAGGTTTTCTCAGGCCTTGATATTAGCTGCAAAAGAATCCTGATTCCAACTACCCTTCTCATCTAGCAATACTATTCAGTAGTCTCTCTATAACAAAGTAGCTTACTTAGCTAAAGCAATACACATGTTGCCTATTAGTTTGAATCTTTAAGAACCTGCTAGAACTTGCCTTTACATTTTTGTGCTTAGAATTATGATAATTCTTCATAAGTAGCCTACAACCTACATACATTCTTCTATAGGTTGTTTTTGTGTTCTTAAAAGAGAGCTCACAGAAATCTCTTTCTAGCATGCATCTAGGTGACCAAGCACATTATCATTGTCTACCTTACTTATCATTCATATACTATACAGTGTAATGATGCTCATTGGAACATCACTTTGTAATCTTTGAATCATCACTTCCACATCACATTTTTTCAAGATATTTGAGTTGTACAAAATAATAAACTATTGAATAGATGTACTACAAAGTGAATTACATATAAAGGACTGAGTATGAAATTATAACAGCCTAAAGAAAGTTGAGGTCAAAGGTGTCACACTGACAATCAATGGGACAGCTATGAAATACCATTTATAGTTGTCCAGCAACTCAGCACAAAATGTTGAGTGAATGTGAAACCATGTTCTGCAGATTCCACAATATGTCTTCTTTGGCTGATGTTAATCTTTTTTTGGCAGCATTGAATTCTCGAATGGTCCTGTGTGTCAGGTCATCAGTGAGCTGCTGAAGGCTGGATTTTGTCATAGAGAATTCTTTAGTCACATCCTGGAGACTTCTTTTTTTCCCATGTTCTTTGGCTGTAAGGTATGCCCAGGCTGCCTCCTGCAAGTTTTTCTCCTTTGCACAGGACTTCTTTTGCTTTTTGACATGATCAAAGAGTGTGTGCTTCATTATTTAGACCAGGATGGAAGGGGAGAGCCATATAACCATATAATTGATTGATTAGCAACACATCACAATGTGCTGTCATGCCTGATGTCATGCTGTGATGGCCATCAAAACATCATCAGAACAATCCTCCATCTATAAATCACAATTCTCCATGGATTTCTATTTTTTTTAGTGCACATTGGACCTGATGTATAGACAAAGTTTTTCTGAGATTTATCATACAAAAAACTTTGACCACAATGAGTCCTGAGTGGGATCAAAATTTGTCACAATCTTGAAATACACCATTTTTGACACATTTCCATCCATAATTCAAGCACTCTATGATGTATCTCCTTCCTACTTGAGACACAGCTAAAGTACTTATGAAGCAATGGGCTATTGAACTTTTGAGCTAATCTAACATGATTTGTGTATAACAGGTCAATTTGTCCCAAGGATGTGCTTGTCCCAAGTGTCATTACACTATAAAAGCTGAACAAGCAAAAGCTGACCATTACGAACATGCACTATAAAGAACACTTACTTATCATTCCATTCTTACTCTATAAATTTTGTATTACACACATCAGCAATACACTTCCAATGCAAGACAGTCTCACTTATAAATATTATTGACACAAAAACAAAGGACTGTGGACTATTTCATATTACTAAACATTACTTATCTTTTTGATATAAATACTACCTGGAGGTTGGAGACCTGTAGTTGGCATGTTTCTGCAGTAAGGAGGCCCTGGCAACCACTATTATCACTACTACAATGCTGGAGCACCTGCACAAAACAATAACAACCATGGAAAACCTGGAGGCATACATGAGGTCCTCACCCATGAAGGACACTTGGATATCCAGAAGCCTGAGCCCTTCAATGGTCATAGCCTGTGCAAGTGGCACACTTTTCTAGTCCAATGTTAACATGTTCCAAGGCAAACCCCACACCTTTGCCTTTTCTACCTCTAAAAAATTGCTCTCAACTATTCACTCTTTTCTAATATGACCCATATCACTTTCTCTTCACCAGCTGGACTGACTTTGTTCAAGAGTTCTCTTTAGAGTTTAGCATTTACAACACCATTGCCAAGGCTGAACAGAAGCTGGTCATGCTGAAGATGAGCACCAAAGACAGGTTCACTGCCTTCATTGTGTTATTTGAGAGGGAAGCATATAAGACAGGCTGGAACTACAATGCTCTATGGTTTCAGCTTAGCAAGGCCCTCTCTGAGTGCATACATGAGGTTCTCCACCTTGCTCTGAACCAAAGAAGATCTAGTATAATCAGTGAACAGAGTCCAGTAGCAACTAATATAATGACAGAGTGGGATATCTATTAACCATTCATTGACAACACATATAACTTTACATACATAGACAAAAAAGAAACAATTCATAGTTGGTTTGATTGTGCAAGTGTGATGAAAACACAATTCAGGATTCTTCAATTCTGAAGTTCTGACCTCAAGCTTATTAACTAGTTCTACTGAAATTAACATGATATATGCACTTGTCAGTATTGATTGAGCTGTCAACAGGTAGAATCTTATCAATGGCCAGGCCATTGACCATATAGCAAAAATGAAAATGTTGAGCATGGTATTCACTCATGTCTGCAGAGTCATCATCAACTTTGCTATTCTCCCCCTCTTGGGAGAATACAGCAGCCACAGTCTTGTTATCATTTGCTACCCATGTCATTACAGCCATGGGTTTGGCTGACTTAGTGGGGGTGTTTGCTGATGCAGGAGGCTTTCACTCTTGTGAAATTTGTGAAATGTTTGGCTGTTTGGCTGCCTAAGAAGAGGGCTGTCTTCACATGGGGGGAGGAGAAGGGGATGTGGAATTTTGTAGCTCTTGTAGAATGTAGCTACCTGTTGACTGTACTATGCAACATAGGTGCAAAGTGCCTTATGCACATTGAATGGATTAAAAAAAATAAAAAAAATAAACACTCCTTTAATGGTATTCATGGGCTTCCTCCACATCAAGTGTGGAAAATCTCCCATAGTGCTGAAGAAGCATGGCTATACCTTCCTAGAGACTGATTGGGTCCATATGACAGTCATTTTAGGCTTTTTTCCCATCTAGGTCATCACCCCCTGGCAATTGTTCAGGTTCATCAGGGTCAGGGGAGCTATGCCCTGTAGTGAATCCAAAGTTGCCAAGGTTCCCAAGTCTCCTGGAGGCTCTGCTTCTGAGGGGGTATGTGTAGGGATCAGTTCTGTTTGTGTTAGTAGTGAAGGCTCTGGTCAGGTGGGGGTGTTCCCTGGCCCAAATGCTGTGGTGGCATCAATTTACAATGAGGGAGTGTTCAGTGGCTGCTTTGGCAGGGTGGTGACCCATGTCAAGGGGTTCTCTGTAAATATGGCATTCAATTCTCTAGGAGCCAGGCATTGAGTTTCTTGCTGAGTCTCTTGAATACTAGACAGTCTCAGTCTGTGCTCATGTGAGATGATTCTGGGCTGCAGACTAAGCACCTAGGCACTACCACTTTGCAGGTGACTATAGAATGGGAGGGGCTTGAGCATTTTGTGCAACACTCCTCATTCTTGTGTTTGCTGCAGATGTGACCATATTTCTGACACTTATTGCATTGTATCAGTTTCTTGATGTCCTTGTATATTGTTACTTGATGTCCTCTAATGAAGATTTGGCCATGGATCATGGTGTTGGTGATGTCTAGATTGGAACAGGTAATTCTGACTGTTTGCTTAGGCAACCAGTTCTCAGGCTTCTTCAGCCAAGATGTCAAGGCAATAGAATTGGAAGGGAGACAGTTTTCTTTCTCAATGGTCTTTAGGCTGAGTCTGTCCTCTGAGTTGAACAAGCCAGTACATGGCACAAATCTTGCAACAATATTGTATGATTTGTCCTTGACTGACATTGAGTAGCCAAGGAGCTCCTTAAATGTAGTCCATTCAGATTCTGCATAGCCCTGGAACCTCTGTGCAGATTTAGCCATATCAAACTCAAGGAGATACACATTGTTTGTTGGCCATCCTGAGCCTTATTGCTCTTGTTGAAGGATAGGCTTCCTCCACTTCATTATTGTAGAATATATGACAATATAGTCAGTCCTCAGAGTCTCACACAGTAGTGTAGATGGCTGTATATTGACCTGTAGAATATATGACAATATAGTCAGTCTACAGGAGAAGTAACTAAATGTGGTAAGTAAAGTAAAAAGGCTAAGATATACCTTCAGAGTCTTGCATGGTAATGTAGATGGCTGAGGGATCTGTGTATTCTGAATTTTACAGATGAGAAATAAGATTTATAACAAAGTATAGTAAATAAGCAATCAATGCATGCTGGGGTGTAGGAGAGAAGGTGTAAAAAGGAAAAATGATAAATAAGAAAATTAGCAAACTGACAGTCTGGTGAAGTCATAGTTTCACACTTGCTCTGACAAACAGAACTGTATTAGTTTTGGAGTCCTGAGATCCCAATGAGGTATTTGTGTGTGGCACAGGATAAGGGTCTAGTAAAGAGGTCAGCCAGGTTTTTGGTTGATGGTGTATGCTTGATTTTGATGTCTCCATCATGAATGTGCTCCTTGATGCAGTGATGCTTGATGTTAATATGCTTCACATGAGAGTGTCCTTTTGTTGACTCTGAGAGGGCAATGGATGATCAATTGTTGGCATGGAGTTTTATGGAGAGCTGTTGAGGAAGGTTGATCTCACTTAGAAAGTTGTGCATCCATAGTCCTTGCTAGATGCTTTGAGTAATAGCCATGTATTCTGCTTCAGCGAGACAGCCCCTTCTGCCATCAGAAACACATACTCAGCAGTTGACCTCCTAGTGTCCAAATTTCTCTTGTAATCTGCATCAATGTACTCCCCTGGCCTCAACCCTTCTCCATCTACCTGCAAGTATGTAATTTTGTAGTCCAGTATGCCTTAGATGTATCCCAGAACATGAACAAGCATCTGCCAGTGGGCTGGGCCTGGGTTTGATTAGTATCTGGCCAGTAACCCAACTACAAACAACAGATAGGTGGCAACTTGAGTCCACATCAACAAGCTGAGTAGTTTTCAGTAAGGTTTGTCAGCCATGTAGATTCAGTCAGCCTTGGTTTTGAGGTACATAGATTTGGTGAGGCAAATGCTGCTGGGAAGAGGGGTTGAGTGGGGTTTGCAATTTTCCATTCTAAAACACTCAAGGACTCATTATAGGTATGCTTGTTGGAATAGGGAGATGGCTCCTGTACTGGGGTTTTGCTCAACAGCCATACTGAGAATGTACAAATGGTTTTCCCAAATCTTTCACATTGTATATCTTGCCTAGTTCTTTCTTGGCTTTCTCTGTGGCTTCTGTGCTGTTGGATACACCAAACACATTGTCATTGAATGTGTTAGTTATAGTATGTTTGCTGTCCACCTTGTGTGACTGTATGCAAGTATCTGTCTATGATGTTGTGTAGCCCAGGTTTACATATGTGCTGTTGAGTGTCCAAAACCAGTCATGACCACTCTGCATGCGCCCATATAGGTTTTCAGGAGTAAGGCCTTCTTGCCTTCCTCCCCTGAAAAACCTAGTGGAAGATCAATGTAGATGTCAAACTTTGGGATACTATTCAAGTAAGCTGACATAAAATCCACCTGCTATATCTCCCAACCCAGTTGAGCTGCCACTGTCACTGACATCTTGAGAGATTCCAACCTAACCACTGCTGCATATGTCTCCTCATAATCTTTCTTCAGAACCTGCATGAAACCCTTTGCCACCAGCCTAGCCTTCCTCCTCACAATGTTTCCTTCTATGTTGTACTTGTTTGTGTACACCCACTTGCATTCTATCACTTTCTTTTTCTTTGGTACCTCAGCCTCATCCACTACCTTAAAAACTTTCCTCTTCTCCATCATCCTCAATTCTGCCTCCATCATTGGTCCCCATATCTCTGGTCATCTCACCACCTTCTCATATGTCATTGGTATATATGTGTTGTCTATTTTGTCCATCATAGATTCTGGTAAAGCCAAGAATGCATATGGGTCCTGTGCTACAAGCACCTTGGTTTCAGGCCTAGTTTTAGAATTGGTCACAGGAGTAGGAGTTTTGGTGGAATTCTGGAGGTTTTGAATCTGCTCAGACCTTTAAGGAGCAGGTGTAGGAGTAAGGCTGGGTGGTTGAGCATTGGTTGGAGGTAAGTGTGTCATGATCAAGAGTTTCTGCCCAGTCTGGCATTCCAACTCAGCATGGTAGGATTTGAATGCATCCAGGATCAATTTAGCATTCTTGCAGCTAAGAAAGTAACCCATGAGGCATGAGGTGTTCCCATCAGCTCTTATCATCATGTATGATGCTCTCCCTAAGGATTGTGTTGATGCTGGGCTCCAAAGCACACAGTCATTTGGGTTTTCTTTGACATCTTATTTACCATTGTAAGGTTGTGATGTATGCTTCCCATAGATACAATCTTCACACAGCCCTTTTACATCGAGGTCTCCTTTTAAGTTTAGTCTATCGACCATATCCTTCCTCACCAAAATTCTTATGCTGTCTATGCCTGTGTGTGCAAATCTGCAATGCCAACCATCTAGATCCACTACAGCATTCATAGATGATGCAATCATCATTTGGGGTTTAGTCATCACCTCAATTGGTCAGGCAAGCATCAAATAGCGTGTACCTCCTCAACACATTCGAGGCAATGACTAAACTCCAAGTGATGATTGCATCATCCATAAATGTCATAGTGGACTTAGATAGTTGGCATTGCAAATTTGCACATGCAGGCATGATGTGTTGAGGAGGTACATACTATTCAATGCTTGTCTAACCAGCACTATCCTTCTAGCAGAGTTGTGGAGAACTGCCTGTCCCTAGCTAAAAGTAACTGAGAACTTGTTATTGTCATACTTTCTGATCAATATCAGATTTGCTGATAGGTCTGGAGCATGAAGTGCACTTTTGAAGACTAGTTCAACAACTCCTTCTGGAATTTTGATAGATTTTCTGATGGTACCTTGGCTAATAATTTGGAACACAGTATCTTGTGTAGCTGCCTGTCTGTAAGGGCAACCTCTGGAGGCTGTGGCTCAGTCACATGGCTAGCAGAGGGAAATCCAAAGTATATTGAGTATGGTACAGATGACTACCAGTCTAACTACTCACCTGGCAGAGGAAAATCCAAAGAGAACAAGTCTGAGAATTTTCTATGCCAGGAGCAATGCTTCAGAGGCTTCTGATGCATGGGAAGGAACTGTACAATACACAAAAGCCACAGTCAGCCACAAGGAAAACCTAAAGGGACAAATCTTTGAAAATAATCAAACTCCAGAAGTTGCCAGACATTGTCAAAAGAGGAAAGTGTTTCTAAAAAGGAAACCCCTTCCAGGTCTGCCAGGTTGGGAACTTGTCTGAATTATATACAGAGCAGGATTGAAGCTAGAGGGCTGAAAGTAGGACCAAAAGGGAGGGCTAAAGAA
>JABAKA010016279.1:0-11135 GCA_018857285.1 Termitomyces sp. Mi166#008 | reverse complement strand
TCAATGTTATATATGAGGATAAGGTGGGAGAGAGGTGGAGTGGTCAGGCAGTGTTGTTTTATACAGTTTGCATTGAGGAATAAACTCATTGCACCACTATCCAATAAAGCAATAAGGCATCAATTGTTGTGTATTGGTAATAAGCCCCAAAAGGTTCTAGTTGCAAATAGTTATTGATTTTGAATTTTTCTTGTTTTTTTTTTTTTGTGATGTGATGGGTCATGTGACTCAATACATGATGACATGTGACTTGTCAAAAACACAAAAATTGCGTCCAGTAGTTGTAGTCTAGAACATTCTGTCTTGAAAAAAGAGTAGCATAGGAAAAAACTGTCTAAAAAGAGGTTTGCTATGACTTCATAGGCTCCACTTGACAGCATTAACATTCCTATAACATCAGAATTAGTACATATTTAGGATAGTAGGAGAAGAGGAGAGCTTACCAATTACTTTGCCCTAGTAGTATATAAGATGTACAAAAAGTAGAAAAATAACAACAATGTTTTATGAGAGGAATTCACTCTCATGCTAGGGTCCTATGCTTTATGCTCTACATTCTACATCGCCCTTGTGCAGTTAGTCAGCAGCTATTAGTTGGCTAAAAGGAAAGAAAATGTTAAATATGGAGAAAAGGAGAAGAAAAATGATCACAAATACATCTAAAGTCAGGGTGACTTTCATCTTTTTGGGCTTAGGTTTGCTATCTGGATCATCCTGTGGTTTCAAAAGGGAAAGGGTGAGCATGTCACAATAATGAGCGAGGAGGTTGAGCTTAGGTTTTAAAGACTTATGTTAGCCTTGCATTTGCTGACATGAGTAGCTGACAAACCCAGCATCTCCACATCATAATCCTTGTGTTGATGACCTTTCTTCTTGAGAAAAGAGAAGGGATCAGTAGAGTAAAAGAAGATGTTTTGGAAAGAAATGCACTTTCTCAAAAACCTGTTTGCATTGCACTTCTTGATGGCCCTCCTCAATCTGGATAATGGCATCAGCAAAGACAAAGAAGGACTTGACATTTGACAAATCATCAGCAGTGCTACAGTCCAGAAACTTGAAGACAGTAATGAGGGCATTGTAAAGATCTTTTTGTTCAGAAATGCATAAAAAGTCAGCCTGGTCAGCACAAGACTGAGGCTAGATGAGAGGACAGTAGAAAAGACAAGTGAACAGGGCAACTCACCCAGCTGATGGTGCCTAGAAATTGTGCACAGTCAGCAGGTGAGCCTGAAAAAGCTCTGGTAGTGTTGTATAATCCAATGGTGGCTTGCACAAAGGAAGAATGTTGCAAGATGGCCACAATAACCTGATTGCCATCATGTTTGACTGACCACTTGAGCATACCATAAAAGTCAGGAGGCAAGGCTTGTTCTCCAGCTTAGATGGCACTATTGATATGGACTGCTTGCGCCTGAGTGAAATGAGTACCAGGGCCATTTTGTGCCTTGCAAGGGCCAGTAAGGATGTTTGAAAAAGTGAGAGGGGCCATAGGGAGGACCACAGTGTCCAAAGAATGGGTTTTAGAGGGGAATCAGATGTGATCAAGTTGAAAATTATAAGTGGAAAAGGTGTGTAAAAAAAAATTCTTTTTCAAGGTGAAAAAAAAAATTTCAGGATGATTGGGCAGTTGGGACAATGAGAGGGTGTTTGATCCTGTTCACAGGCTGTGCTGACTGAGGACAGTCAGGAGAAGGTGAGGAGGAGGTGATACAATGGCTCTCACCATGAGACAAGTTGTGACAAATAAGAGTTTTCAATATACCTATAAAAGCTGAAAACTGAACCGTAGACACTCACTAAAGAAAAATCACCAAGAATCCTGAAAAGACAAGTAAAAGATGAGAAAGATGCCAGAACAATGAGAATGTAAACCCAATCACTGTGTTTTTAACAGCTGAATTTGATCAGCCCACCATCAAGCTGAATCCATCAACAGATCAGTTTTGGGCACTGACCTATACCTAATGCCTGAATGCTCATAGAACTTGACTCTCTGTGCCCCACTGAGCATTTGACATATGCCAATTCTGATTGCCCACAATGTATTGCTATCAACGAAGGTCTGAGAGACTAGAAGAAGGGGAAAAGAAGGGAGGGATCCCTGGAATGGACAAGAGGAATAGAACCATGCAGGTATCCAGGAAAACCATTGAGCCCAACCAATGGGCACACAACCAAGCTTGTGTACACATGGTACTTGCAACAAAACACAAGAATTGCTGCTTGATCTGTGTGCAAGGGAAAGAATATAAAAGGGAAGGATTTACAGGGAATTTGAGCAAGCAAACTCTTGTTGAGCTCAGAATTCTCAGGGAGTGGATTGCCTAGGCTTTGAATAGATTTGTTTCAGGTTTTGATAATATAATTGAACCCTTTTTGGTGGAACAAGAAGTTCTTAAGAAAATAAATCAAATTCTATTACTATCAATTACACATTGTGTAATTTAAGTATGCTTAAAGCTCTTGAATTTGCTGAACTTTCAGTTCAATAAGATAAACATATATCTATTTAACCTACTGTTTGGATCAACAGCATGCTTTTTGTGTAACCCATGTTGTGTCTGGTGAGCCTCTGCTCTTGGTTGAAATCATTGGTCCTGGCCCATGTCCATGGTTTGCTGGTGGAGTAGAACTTGTAGTTCATCTCTGGTGATCTACTGGTGAGTCGGGTCTTTGCTTTGATGAAGTTGCCATGCAGTTGACACATATGTATTTCTTGGGGTCTGTCTTGCTGAATCCTTTTATTTTGTGCTCTCCTGTGCATAAGCCACATGTTTCCTTTATCTGTGAGCATTCATTAGCCAGGTGACCCCATCCATACCTCTGACATTTCAGGCATCTTCTTAGTTCTTGATCTATCTTCTTCCATTGTTGGTCCTGCATGACAGAATAAGGTGGGCTACTTTCTGATTTGGATTCACTCTGGTGCATGGGGCACATGCCCACCTCACAGCAACCAGCTCCTTTGTGTGCAGCCCATTGTTCTTCTTAATTGCTGCAAGGCCCTGCTCTGGTTGGTCACCCAGTGACATTGGTATAAATTTCATGAATATTTGGAATGTCCTGTCCTTGACTTTAGCACCTGCTCTGTACTTATCCAAGAACATCTTTCTGACATCTGCCTTGGACAGCCATGCTGCTGCATCTGCTTACCCCAGTTCATAGATTATTCCACTGTTCTTCAGCTTCCTTGCTGATGTAAAGTCGATCTTCTGCACATCCAGTCCTGCCAAGCCTATGAGGTCTTTCACCATGTTCACCTTTGCAATCAGTCTCTTTTTTGACAGTTTCCCAGTTGTGGTGTTACCTTCCATCACTGTTTGAACTGATGCCTCCACTAATGTTTCCAGCATCTCTTTGTATTCCTCCATGGCCCTTTCTACTGCATCCATCACCAACTTCTCTGCTTCCTTCATCTTCCATGCTTCCATCCCAAATGCTATGGCTCAAATTCCATCTCTTGTGTCTGCTGGAATGTCTGGTTTTTGCAATAGTTGCAAGAGAGCCACCTTCAAAACTTCCATAGTGATGGCGCTACTTAATGAATCTGTGTATCTTTTGCACTGAGCCATTTCTTAGCTTTGCTTCCTGAGTTGATTTTTGATCCATTTGCTGTTTGTCTAGTTATGCATGTCAGCTGACTTGGTGTCTTTGTCTGCCCCCACCGCTGCTGACTGCTGGCATTTTTGTTCTTTGTGAGCTTCTGAGAGTGTGTATATGAGTAATAACATGAATACAGGGGGTTTTTTACTTCTAATTGTATGCTTTTCCTGTTTCTGTGCTCCCCAGAGTGCTTTTACTCAGGTTTCCACAGTCTGCAGATAGTGGTTTTGGATCAAGAAGCATTTGATCAGCACATTGAGAGTCTTTATATGTTTTGTTTTTTTTTTCTTATTAATTCACTTCTGAAAGACCAACAATATGGCCCACTCCTAGCCTATGCCTAATCTGAGTTTTTTGAGCCTCAATGCAGAAAATATGTGCTCCAAACAGTAAGTCATACCTACTCTTAATGACCATTGTGGTAGAGGAAGAAGGAGTATAAATGAAAACAAAGAAAGGATGGGGTTTCCAGAGCAGGCTTTAACAGTCATAAAAATGAAGATAAAATCAGTTTACTTACAAGAATGAGGTATTGTGGAGATTCTATGGGCAAAGGAGTGTTGATTAAGGAATAGGGAGCTGAGAGAGAGAAAAGAAGGATGGGAAAAGTTTGAGGAGAGAAATAGTTTTCTAGACAAATTCAACAGTATCAAAGAAACATAGCAAGTTTGAATAGGGAGATGGTGGGACACAAAAAAGGGAGATTTGGAGGGGGATGGTATCGTGCAGATGGGAGTCTGAGGGCATGAAATCAGATGAGGTGATTGGCTGAGGGGTTTGGTAAAAGTGACTATTCTGAAACCAACTATTGGTCTGGGTGCAATCATTGATCTGGAGAAACCTTGGAATTGGTATACAATGGCCTTGTGCAAATGGGGATAGACAGGTTTCTGACCTTCAAGTTTCTGGCCCTTTTCTAAGTCATTCTTGATGTGTTCTTAAAGATTGTTGTCGTTGTCAGTCTTGTTGCCTCTTTGGTTTATCACCTGATAGTCTTGTTGTCTAGAGCTTCTGTTGTTGTTTCTGTTGTTGCTGGGGCTAGTCAATTGGTTGTTTGGAGTAGTGTCAAAGCATAGATTAAGGCCAGTTCCATTGTTTGAAGTACCCCTGTGTTCGAGCCCCTATAGAAGAATTTTTACCAAGGAACTATTATCTTTCTCCTTTCCTTGCATCTTTCATCTGGCTTTGTTTTGTGCTGAGGTCAAGACAAATAAACTTCAGTCTTTTCAAGCTTGTCCTGTCTAGCTGTCAATCAGAGAGTCAGACTCTTGTTTGATGGATAGCATATGCAACAGAGTCTCTGGTTTCTCAGTGTATACATTGCTTTTCACTTGGGTAAGTGTTCTAAATTCCTGCTAATATAACTTGTTTTTAAGGCCCAAGATGTTAATCTGAATGCAAGACACATTCATCATATGATAAATACCTAAGTGCACCCTCATGACTATATGATAAATACCTAAGTGCACCCTCATGACTAAAAGATGGGATACAGCAAGATCACATGTGATGAGGAGTTGAACCCTTGCTCAACACATTGACATACTGAAGGCAAAGCCTAGTTTTGCTGGGCATATATTGTTGTCTGCTCAGGTAGAGTTATCTTTCATTATAATTTCTTCTTTACTGGTGAAGGCTCTGTACTCTGTTCTCAAAGTCCAAAATGTCTTGTATATAAGTGTGTCTCAAATGACACATCAGATTGAACACCTGAACTTATTGAAAAAGAAATTTGGATAGGTGTTCCTGCCTAAACTGCATAGAAAGAGTAGGGAGGCTGTCATAATATAGGTACATGTGATCACTACCTATAAGCATCTGTAGCAAGTAGAGTACTCTTTAGTTTTACTCACTTCATTTAAAGGTATGTATATTGCCATACACATATCTAGACCAGCAATGGATCTTCATCTACAGTTCCTGTTGTGCCACATTGTGTATCACCTGGCAGCAACCTCACACCTGAGTAAAACTCTTAAATTTTTTTTCACCCAATGAAATAACATGGGATGATACACTCGATGCTCAACCTGCACAACTGATGGGGACCAGGAGTAGCTCAGCAGTGTTAACAATGGAAGAACATGTGGAGCAGGCAGTCTACAAAGCAGTACAGGCAAATCTGAAGGCTGTGATAAAGAAGGAGGTACAAAACAAGCTTGATGCTGCATTAGCACTGGAGGGACTGGTACAGGGAGGTGTGCAGAATGTTCTGGATGCAGTACTTGCACATATCACAGCCTTGGAGACAGGAGGGCACAAGTCATGACAAGTGCCAAAAATTAATCCTCCAGCAGTTTACAACAGAAAGTTGAAAGTCTTGGTGGACCAGTTTATTCAACAAGTCAAAGCAGCAGCAAAGTTTGAGAGCTTCAAAAGTGAGCAGCAGAAAATCCTCTGAGCCCAGTCTTACCTGAGCAAGGTGGTGCAGAACTGATTGTGTATGATAACAACTGGCTCCATGAACTTGGAGCTGAATCCTCAATACTTTGACTGGACTGCATAGTTGAATGATTTCAAGGCAGTGTTTTGCACCCAGGACCCAGCCAGAAGGCTCTTGCTGGTATTGGAAGCCTTAACCAGGGATCATGATCCATCACCAACTACTGTATCAGGTTTTTTGAACTCAAAGGAAAACTGAGGAAGGCCAATACAGTGAGCAAGTATGTCAAAGATCACTTCTGGAAGAGCCTCAACTTGGCAGCAATGCAAGCATTAGTCAACACAGATTACTCAACAGTCAAGGAAGCACAAGACATTTTGTTATGTTGGAAGAGCAAACTGGCAGACATTACAGCAAAGAAGAAAGGGAGTTGGCCAGCATCAGCATCATCTCAACTATAGGCCACAGCTTCAGCAACACAGACAGCAACACCAGCATGCATGGCTCACTCCTCAGGATTGAAAGTACCACTTAAAACATGCAGTGGTTATCCATGCAAGATTGCCATGTTCCCTCTACTCAGCACTGGAGTTTCCAGTCATCTTACAGGTCTACATTGCAGGAGAAGAAGCACCTTACATCATTGACACATGGGCAATGGTGGACTCAGGAGCAAGTTGTTGCTTTGTGCACCCCTGCTTTGTGGTGCAGCAGCAGGTCCCAACAGTATGAAAGAGGAAACCAATGTGAATAATTCAGAGATTTGCTCAGGCCTAATTATGGGAGGATGTTCACTTGGAGATGGTGATAGAGGAGCATGTGGAGAAGTTAGTCTTTGATGTGGCATATATAGAAGATGATAACCTGATCTTGGAAGTGAATTGGCTATGGCACCACAACTTGGCCATAGACTGGGACCACACAATAGTACAGTTTGAGTCAATTATTTGCCAAGATGCATGCCTCCAAGTGGCAGCAAAATTGGCTCAGAAACCAATGACACCAACAGCTTCAGGAGGTCCAAAATGTCCTCCATCAAGGAAGAAGATGGAGTGGAGGAAGCAGAAGGAGAAGAGGAAGAGAGCAGTGGCAGAGAGGGAAGAGGTGCTGTCAATGGAGAAGGAGGAGAGGTTGAAATTGCTGCAGCCAGAAACATCAAAGCCAACTCTCAGAACACTCACAAAAAGGAATACGTGCACGGCGCCAGCAGGTTTGCAGCCGATTACACCAACAGCAAAGAAGAAGTTCCATCAGCTAAAGGAGGCACAAATACAGCAGAGCAGGTTTCAAAGGCAACAGAGGCAGGAGGTGGTGCATGTGGCCAGAGCATGTATTGATGAAGCAATTGAAAGAGCAGAGAGAGAACAGGGTGCAGGGTCAGCAAAGGAAGGCAAGGCATTCTTGAAACAGTGGTGGAACATGCAAACAGTGGTGGAACCACAGCTAGTGACCAGGGTGGCAGCAGCATGGAGTGTGTCACAGATGCTGGCAGAGCAAGTGGCAAGGAGGCAAGGAGGGGGTGTGAAGACAGTGGAAGAGATGGTACTGACTGAGTTTCATGACTTCTTGGAGGTGTTTGACAAGAAAGCATATGAACAACTTCCACAGCACAAGAAGCATGATCTGGGTATCAAGCTATTGGAAGGGGCAGAGGTTCCACCTCCTGAGAAACTCTACCAACCATCAGCAGAACTGAAAGCACTTTGGGAGTTTGTGAACAACAATCTTGCAAAAGGATACATTTACTCATCAAACACTCCATATGAGGCACTGGTTTTTTTTGTAAAAAAAAAGGATGGTACTTTAAGGTTGGTGGTTGACTTTGGAGCACTCAATGCAGTAACAAGACTAGATGCTTACCCAATTTCCCTCACCAATCGACTACTGAACTGGCTAAAGGCTACAAAAGTGTTCACAACACTTGACATGTAAATTCATGAAGGTGATGAGTGGAAAACATCTTTCCAAACATGCTATGGCCAATTGAAATTTCTGGTGATGCAGTTCAGGTTGTGCAATGAGCTGGCAGCCTTTTAAAGGATGGTTAATGAGCTGTTTCATGATCTGGTGGATGTTTATGTGGTGCTTTACCTGGATGATATCATCATTTTCTCAGAGAATCCAGAACAGTATGACAGCCATGTTCAAGAGGTGTTGTGGCAGTTGAGGGAGGCAGACTTGTTTCTGAAGTCAGAGAATTGCAAGTTTCATACAATGGAGGTGGACTACCTAGGGTTGAAGATCATGCCTGGCTGTGTGAGGATGGATCTGGTTAAGGTCTCTCATGTAACAGACTGGCTGACTCCCTAGAACATGCAACAGGTCAACCAATTTCTGGGATTTTGCAACTTCTACCACCAGTTTGTCAAGGACTACATGATGATTGTGAGGCTGTTGGAGAAGTCGAAGGGGAAGGACACACAGTGAAGGTGGGGGAAGGAAGAGCAACTAGCATTTGAGGGGCTGAATAAGGTGTTTGGAGGGCACCAGTGTTGGTGATGCTGAACATGGAAGCACCATTCCAGGTAGAGACTGACATGTCAGATTTTGCAGTTGAGGCAGTGTTGTCACAGAAAGCAAAGGATGGGGAGTGGTGGCCAGTTGCCTTCTCTCAAAGGCAATGCAACCAGCATAGAGGAATTACAATATCCATGACAAGGAATTGTTGTTAGTTGTGCAGGCATTGGAGGTGTAGCAAAGGTGAGATGGAGCTTGTTCTTGAATAGGTTCACATTTGTAATTTACCATAGGCTGGGACATTTGAGCACTGGACCAGATGAGCTTTCAAGGAGAGCAGATCATGAAGTGCTACAGGAACAATGTGACAATGCTAGGCAGCAGGTGCTAACAGAGGATTGAGTGGCAAAAAGGGCAGTGGTGGTGCCAATAGAGAGATGTAGAGAGTCGGAGGTGGTAAAGAGGTTGGTGGCAGTGCAGTAGATCGTGGCAGATGAGAACATTCTGGAGGAGATTAGAGAGAAAGCCCAAGAGACCAAAAGCTTACATCATTATAGCATTTAAAAGAAGCACCAGCATTGGTTTGTTCATGTTTGAAGGAGTTCAAGGTGGATAGTGGTGTGGTGCAATTCAGGGATTTGGTGTACATTCCAGATGACAATGAGGTGAAGCAGAAAATCCTCCAGCTGTACCATGACTTGATTCTGCTGGACACTCAGGACAGCCCAACACCTTGGCACTCATTGCATGGAACTATTACTGGCCCTGGATGTCTGAATTTGTGCGATGCTATATGGAGGGCTGTAAAACATGTCAATGTATCAAACCCAGATGGAGAAAGCCATTTGGCCCATTACAACCACTGGAGGTGCCAGATGGCCCATGGCAGCACATATTGACTGACTATATTGGGCCATTGCCAGTGTTCCATGGGTTCGACATAATCCAGGTGGTGTGCAATAAGTCCACAAAACAAGCACACTTCCTGGGGGCCCATATAATGGATGACATGGCAGCAATGTGTGATGGGTTCATGAAGAGGGTGTGGTGCTTGCATGGGATGCCAAAGAAGGTGGTGTTAGATTGGGGTCTGCAGTTCACGGTGAGATACATGAAGAGAATGTGGGAGAGACTAGGGATTAAACTGGCATTGTTGATGGCACACCATCCCCAAATGATAGTCAGACAAAAAGGACAAACTAAGAGTTGGAAATCTACTTATGAGCATTTGTCAATTATTACCAAGATGATTGGTTTGACTGGCTGTCGTTTGCAGAATTCACGTTCAACAACCAGGTGAATAGCACAATAGAGATGTCCCTGTTCTATGCAGAGTACATGTATAATCCAACATTCTTCATTGACCTGGTTAACTCACAATCAGTCCCGAAGGCAGATGCTTGGTTGGACAGGATATAAGAGGTTCAAGAGGAGTTGAAGAGGTTACTTGAGTTAGCAGCAGAAAGGATGAGGACGTTCCATGATGCTTGGATAGATGAGGTGCCAGATTATATTGTGGGGGACCAAGTCTACCTGGAGCGAGCAGATTTGCAATCTGACAGACCAAATTATAAACTGGACTACAAACATTATGGTCCCTTCAAAATTGCACAGAAGATATTGGAGATGGCATATCAGATTACTCTCTCAGATGGTTGGACAATACACAACATCTTTCATGTATCATGCTTGGTCCTGGCACAAGAGGACACAATCTTTGGACAATGACAAGAACTGCCACCACTGGTACAGCTCAAGACTGAAGACAAGGTGGAGATAGAACAAATATTGAGGGAGAGAAGGACAAGAGCTGGTGTGAAGGAGTTCCTAGTCAGGTGGAAGGGGTATGATGAGAGCAAAGACAAGTGGCTAAAAGAATATGACATGCTGCATGCCATGGAGGCCATACAGGAGTTCAGAGAACATGAGCAGATGTGTGGACAAAAGCGACGTGGCAAGAAGCGAGAGTGATTGGCACTGGGTGATAGGTGCCAAAAACAGAGGCTTTTTTTTTCCATCTATCTACCTTAGAAGCGGGGAGCGGGTGTCATGATATAGGTACATGTGATCACTACCTATAAGCATCTGTAGCAAGTAGAGTACTCTTTAGTTTTACTCACTTTGTTTACAGGTACATATATTGCCATACATGTACCTAGACTGGCAATGGATCTTTGTTTACAGTTTCTGTTGTGCTGCATTGTGTATCACCTGGCAGCAACCTAACCAAGGGATTGTACATCTCTGCCTGGGTAAGTGGCCTTTGGTTTTGAATTCTGCTCAGGTTCTAAAAGTTGTGTTTCATAAGGATTAAGACATATCTGTGGTAAGTAGAAACCATTTCAGAGCAATCCAATTCAATGTCACATACACCCCATACCCTTAGCAAGTATTCAATACAAGCCTTTCCCATCCTGACCTACATTCTCAGCATAACTGTGACATAGCTGGAGAGAAAATGGAAAAAACATCATTTGACTTTCTGGCCATGGAACAATTGGGGAGTCAAACCCTCCAGAGCATGTCAGGCCAAGCTTCCTTGCTTATGATGTACTTATTATATTGGTACCATTCCCTGCTTCAGTACAAGGCCTTGTACTGAACTCTACTTCTATGCTGGAGTCAAGATGCATACCTCCATGCACAATCAGCCAAAAGAAATGGGAGATGCCATTGATGAGCATTATGCCTT
>JABAKA010016277.1:0-11264 GCA_018857285.1 Termitomyces sp. Mi166#008 | reverse complement strand
GGTGGAGCTTGGGCCATCCCTAGTATACATACATCCTTCGGGTCATTCCTCTCCTTCAGAGGCCTTCATGGACCGTGAGCAGGAATCCGCTATGATGTTTGCTGAAAAGTTACCGAAGCTGGAGTTCATCGGATTTTCGAGTGGAACCCGGAATATCATGAAGTTTGGCCGTTATTGTATGTGGTACATGTTGGACAGATCAACATTAAAGTGGCAGAATCTATCTAACTTTGTCCCTAGTCATCTCTTGCAGTTACGGGATCGAGAGTATACACCTCTATTGCAGGACTTATCTTTGTGAACGTCGGCTATAATCGGGTCTATTGCCGGTGGTGTCTAGGCCATCAGGCACATCGTCAACAGCTGTCGCTACGCCTATCGAACAACGTTTCCCACCAACAGTACGAACCCCGTAATGCGCCTTTGGGTATGGTTCTCCCTCGTGCGCTAGCAAATCCATTATAGTCTCAGATGTTTCGATATCAGGTAGTCGACCCCGGATTGTTCAGCCATGTCTTATTTCCATTCGGCAATTTCAAACTTGAAGTGCACCCCAACCACTCTGGAGGACCATGGACTAATATGGGAGCCGGGACCTAGGAGTTCGGGGTCGACTCCTTTGTTGGCTCGGACCGCATGAACACCGCCGTTCGATCTCTGGTCGTCTTCGCTGAGGAGTTTGTGCAGGCATGGCCTTCCGAGCAGAGGTGGTACGGATGTCGGCGAACCAGGACATGGGTGCTGCCCAGATGATCATTTTGAGTCTAGTAAAAAAAAGGAACGATTGAACATTTTCCTAGACCTCCAGATGAGAATAATCTTCATAGGTTGCATTTCATTCACATAAATGAAGATCAAGATCGTTGGCTACTAAATCATTCTTAGTTGACCTGATGGAACATAGCTGCGTTGGCCTTTTGAGAATTAACTTGAACCTTAGCAATCCGACTTACGCTTCTTTACTACGAGATTTTTTCCCCTTCGATCATACAGATCAGCGCAAACGACAGCGAAACTCGTCCCCTCGTCATCTCCACTGACTTTGCTCGATCTGTCGTGATTTCGAGACAATGATCGAAGCTTGTCGTCACACGATCAGCCCAACGTCCTAGGAAAATGCTCATCCTGGGAAAAGGCTTTTGGCTTAGTATAGGGTTTTTTTCGATGGGACGGATGCGCCTTCTGAGAATGATGTTCAACCCGACACATTTTTACTACGAGATTCCATTCCTCCTCATTCACACGAATCAGCACAAACGACAACGAAACTCGTCCTCGATTGGCCTCATAACTCCCGTCAGTCTGTCTAATCCACCAGCATCTCGAGATAGATATCGAAGCTCTCAGCCCAACGTCAGTCCCAGAAAAAGGCTCGCCTTGCAATACCAATGATTTTGGCCTCTCGTAAGACTTTTTCAATGGAATGTATGCCACATCGAAAAAGACGTAGGGTTCATTCGCCACACGCTCGGCTCGTGGTCCGCGAAAGCAGTGCTCTAACCTACACATGAACAATGTCAGGCATGTACTTATGTTTAGAGGAATGGGAGCAAACATACCTCTTTGTCGGTTGAGTGACGAAGGAACCTATGCCAAGGAGGTCGGCTACGTCGGCCTCTTGAGTCGCTAACTGTCGAAAAATCGTTTGGATTGAACAGGACAACAAGCTTACAGAATGAAATCAGCTTCTGTATGATGAGCTGACGTGCAAAGACATTGTCCACTCACTTCGTCCTTTAGATAGCCCTGCCATTTCATATTTCCGCCACTCCTCTCCCTTTGCTGTGCTATCTCTCGAACGATGGATATGGGCTCCAAACAAGGTTCAAAAAAATTAAGCAACAATGCTGTCTCGGAATAACAGCGATCGGTATGCTGGCTGCGAAAGTGGGAAGTCGTGAAGTGTATCTCGTGCTTAAAAGTGCTTAAAAGACACTCTGCCGATCACTAGCGCATGCGATTCTGTGAGTCGATGTTCCACGAGAGCGAGCAGGTACAGCCAACTTTTCCTAGATTCTATGACGGTCGAAGGATGAGTGTGTCCAGAACGGGAAGGAGGGGAACGTACAGCGCCAGAAAAATCAACCCTTTCGTCCTCGAATCAATATATGCGGGCTGGAACGCGACGGAGAACTTGGATTCTGCGGCGCATAAAGTTGCTTTGTGGTTTGGCGTAGCTGTCCTAGGAAAGCAGCTGTTGCTCGCGTGGAGACTACGGAGGCCTCAGGAGGAAGGAATGCTGGTTGTGACGAGAGAATGACGTCGTGGAACGGGTGAGCAAGCTGCAAGATTTCTCATAGAACAAATGTTTTCACGTGCATACCTTTACGATGACATCACAGCTGACTATATGACCAAGGGTCACAAGCCCAATTTCGAATTCCGATCTTTCCTTCTCCGACTTCATACAAGAAACACGACTTTCGGCACCTAGTGAGACGATAATACGCAGTAGGACCAATCATCTGTATAAGTACGTCGGTCCAAGGATGCCTGAGGATTCAAATCGAAGGCCTCGATCTATTCTAGATTTCGGAATCTAGCGGAAGACTGCGGAAGACCATCAGTACCATCAGAACATGGATATCAGAATAAACACTGAGGGACAATATGCATGATGAGAAGTACCTGCAGAGGGCACGAGTGATAAGACAACAGGGAAATCAATTTCATCAGAACACTCCATCGTGGGTCCACGTCAGTATTTATCTCAGTTCCCCTCAATTCGGCCTTGACTCTGCCTCGGACTACAGTACGACTAACGATCTAGAACCTCTCATACATGGCATCTCCTCGTTTTCGTGTGGCCATTAGGTAAGACGTCTCAACCATCCCTGGCGATAACGCGCTAACGTCAAGTAACTGCCCAGTGGCGGCGGTATTGGCGGCCTCGCGCTCGCTGCGTTTATATGCTTCCATTCCAATGACATTGCTGTAGATATCTATGAAACAAAGCACGAGATATCATCTATTGGTGCCGGGATCGCTATCTGGAAACGGACGTGGCAAACCCTGCAAGACATTGGGCTTGAAGAAGAAGTTAAGAAACGAAACCTTCCCCTACCAAAAGATGGCGAAGGTGCGTTCAACGATCCAGGCTTCTTTGACTAAGATATAAGAATTCTTCCTCGTCACAGCTACGGGACCTATTTTCCGCAAGGCAGACCAGCCTACGACTGGTATCGACTTTCATAACCATATGATGCCTTGTGCGTTGATTTTTTGTTCTCGATTCGTGAAACAAGCTGATGTTCAACTCAGATGGCCCTTTAACCATCCCACGGCCAATGCTCTTGGACATGCTGAAATCGCGACTCTCTAGTCTCTGCGCCATTCATACGTCGACCCACGTCATAAGCTACGAAGAAATGCCCGAAGGAGGAATCTTGATCAAAATGAAGGATGGTTCCACTCGGACGGCCGACATTCTGATTGGTTGTGATGGTGTCCACTCCGTAACACGGGCTACATTTTTCAAGAACCTAGCCAAGGTCAGTCCCTCTCAAGGATACGAGAAATTCTGCGAACCCAAGTGGAGGTATGCTGTCGTCTGCGTGCATGTAATCATCTCGCATTCTGAATGCCTGCTAGTGGGACACTTGTATATCGTGGCGTGGCAGACCGAAACAAGTTGCGCCAGCAGAATCCAGAGAGCCCTGCGTTAGATCAGGCTAGAATTGTCAGTGTCCTTAATCAACCTTTCGGTTATCTATAACTTAACCTGTCTCACTAAGTGGTGCGGAAAGTCGAAGGTAAGTACAATCGGCAAGAGATTGACTCATTTTATATTCATCTGCTTGTTAGCACGTTGTAACCCATCCTTTCGGCGACATTGTTAATCTTGTTTGCTTTTACAACGAGGAAAATGGGTTTGGAAAGCCTTACATCGATCCATGGGTGACCGATGTTCCAGTGAAAGAGGTCGTTGATCACTATGAAGATTGGGAGCCTGCTTTGGTAGAAGTTGTATCGGTAAGTAGACCTTGTTCAGTGGACCCTTCGAATAGTGATCATACTTACCCACAGATGATCCAAGCACCTAATCGGTGGGCCATTCACGTTGTTGAATCCTTGCCGGTTTCTGTTTCAGGTCGTGTTGGTTTGCTTGGAGATGCAGTCAGTCATTACCTATCTAGGTTTCAGCCTGCAGCGTCCAACGAATACTTTCTTTGTAGGCTCATGCTATGACCCCTCACCAGGGAGTTGGAGGGGGACAGGCTATTGAGGCATGTATCAATTTCTCAACAACAGCTTCTTATGGTGCTGATGAGGTTCAACCCTCAGGATGCTCATATCCTTGGTCGCCTTTTGGCTCATAGCAAGACTACCCGCGCGAACCTTTCAAAAGTTCTTGAAATTTATCAAGAAGTCCGTTTACCGCTCGCAAATACTGCCGCAGAACGCTCTTGGTCTAATGGTAATCATTTTTTTGCCACGTATAGTTTCATCGTCCTCATTTGTTCCGCTCATCAGGACTTCTTTACGATTTCATCCACCCGGATTTCCCAGTCTTTCCCAACGCGACTGCTGGGGACTTGATGCCCATAGGTCAAGCGGTTGGTGAGGCATTTGCTTGGCTTGGGAAGGGGGGTTGTGATGATGATTGGAAGAAGGCGGAGGCTCTGATCTCAAATATTTGATGTGGAGAATTGGAAGTGTTGCGCACACGTGTGATCATATTCATTTTTGTTTACCCCAGCCTAACTGCCCAGACCATACTCATGTTGTCTGTCCAAGACGCTGAGTTGAAGAAAAAGGACCCGCGGAATTATATCTTTGGATTCGGTCAATTGACAATATATAGAAAACTGCGGTGCCGGTATCTCGGGCGCTAATTATTGTACGCTGAATCACTGATCTCCCGTGATATGATCGCAACTCATACTAGCGATCAAAAATTGGACAACTCAAAACAAGACGATATGAGCATCTTCACCCATTGCACTGACACCAACTCGAATAATGGCGGCCGTGGAAGAACACGTTTTCAAGGCTATACGAGTGCGCTGCCACTCAAAGAGCATACCAGGGTCTGGAGCTTAGTATCTGTGTCTTCCCGAGGGAACTTAGCAGAAAGTATGCGACCGCGTCAGTATACTCCTCCAAAAAAAATCTGTTAACCCAGACAAGCTTTGTTTTTTCCTCTGAGACCTGTGATTGGAGCACAAACACAGCATCGTCCGTATACACTTTTCAGATAAGCCGTCAAGGATGAAATAGAAGCCCGAGAATTACCGAGATTCTGATCGGAGGTCACCGGCCTAAAAAGTTGATGACATTTTGCTGCTCGATGCTTCGGCCTTGAGTCAAAAACTTGATGTCCGGATACTTTAAGGTTTTGCGTCGTTGCCAGCGTCTCATCTCTGCCCGCTCACACCTGGTTCTGGGGCTCTTTGAAGATGTCAGCAACTTCCAATCACAGTTCATCCCCTCAGACCGAACAAAATAAAAAACCTACTGACGTCGCAGCACCTGTACCAAGTCAACCGCCCGATGGAGGTCTTGAAGCTTGGTGTACTGGCAAGGACAAGATATTCTTGCCGTTTAAATTTACTCAAACGACTACCATACTAGTTCTCGGTGCATTTCTTATCCAAGTCTGCAACTTCGGCTACACGTCGTCCTTTGGAGTATATCAAGGCATGTCCATTACCTTGAATCCTCTTCAAGCCAGATCTTGATTATTTTTTCCAGATTTCTATGTTCGAGAATATATCATGAATGCTTCCCCTTCAGAAATCTCGTAAGACGAGCTTGCTCTATGTGAAAAAAAAGTCTGATCCTTTTGATCACTCCAGGTGGATAGGAAGTTTTAATGCGTTCCTTCTCATTGCAGGAGGTGTATTTGCTGGTCGGCTGTACGACAGAGGATACTTGTGAGTTTTATTTCCTTCAAAATGTCTGGCGATGACATACCCTGACTGACAGCTATCCGCTCTTATGGGGAGGCTCAATTTTAACTGTCTTCTCAATATACATGCTTTCGCTGGCTAAGCCAAACCATTACTATCAGGTGACGTGTGCTACACTCGAAAGTGGTGCTATTGACACTGACTTGAGCAGACTTTCCTTGCTCAAAGTCTCGGTGCAGGCCTAGGGGGTGGACTGACCTACGTGCCCAGCGTCGCTGTTGTTTCACAATATTTCACCACGAAGCGAGCGCTCGCCATGACCATTGTTGCTTCGGGAGCGTCCATAGGAGCAATCATCCATCCCATCATGCTGAACAACCTTTTCAGCAAACTAGGATTTGGGAATACTGTCCGAGCAAGTGCAAGTGTAGAAGCTGCATTGTTGCTGATTGCTTGCTGCCTGATGAGAACCAGGATGTCAACCAAGAAAGCGGCACTTCAAGATAGCAAAAAGATTATTAAGAATCTCAGCACGGATGGTGCCTACATCGCTGCCGCATTTGGGTGGGTAATCATTTTCCTCCGGTTAATCTCTAAGCTCTAAAGGTCGAAGCAGGCTTCTTATCTTTTCAATTGGATTTTACTTCCCCCAATTCTATCTTCAACTTGACGCCACGTCGCACAAGTTGAACAAGAACTTTGCCTTCTACTCAGTAGGCCTGAGATCTCATCATCCATCATGGAATTTTCATTCTCTCCTTTGCAGCTAATCATTCTCAACTTTGCCAGTTTTGTTGGGCGAATTGTACCCGGCTTCTTTGCAAATACTTTGGGAATCATGAACATGATGACATGTGCCACTGGGGCTTGTGCAGCTGTAATCTTTGGAATGATAGGTTTGAAAGATATATCGAGTGTTGTCCTTATAGCACTTTTTTATGGTTTCTTTGCCGGCGCTTGTGAGTTCAATTAATTTGAACCTGTGCGCTGACCTTAGTGTTTCTTCTAGTTGTAGGATTGACTAGTCCTATGCTAGTCATTCTCAGCCGTGATATGTCGGAGTTAGGGTAATTATTATCTTATTCACGTCATCTTTCGAAGTCTGAACCTGATTATCACACCCTAGCATGCGCATGGGAATTGCCTTTTTCTTCTCTGGTACGCCGCCAACTCAACGAAATCATCGTAGTACCTGATAATTTTTTCTGACTCAGGTATTGGCGGTCTTATTGGTAGGATGCAAAGCAAAACAGACTTCTTGAGCGCGTCTTAACAGGCCTAATACAGGTACGCCAATCGGCGGCGCTCTACTTACAGAAGAGTTCATTTGGTGGCGACCGGCAGTTTTTTGTGGGGTTAGTATCTTTGAAGGCATTATTGACGCTTGAAATTGAATATAAATTGACATACAGATCACGAGCATGATTGGAAGTGTGTGTTTTGCGATAACATTGATTATTCTTCAAGGTCGGAAGAGAGCGGCAGAAGCTAAAGGGCGAAATAAAGCGTGAGCTTTCTTTGAAGGAGGTATTGTGACCTATGCTATCTTACTTGAATTACGTATCATTTTTCCTTCAGTGTTCCCTATGACAATGATTGTACCGAATGGATTGACCACCGTAGTTATGGACGTTTCGATCTCGTCGAAAATTTCGTTTTTCCGAACACTAAACTATTGCTCATTTTGTGAACAACATGTTGAGAGGGAGCTATCGGTGAAGACGGTAAGTAAAACTGCAGGAGAACGGTCTGAGATGATGGTTTCTCGGCTATTTGACATGCTTCACAATCATTTACTTTCCGATGAACATTCCTCTAAATTGTTGCACGGAAGTATAGTCTGACATCATAAAAATGGGAAAACACAGGGCGAACCGCAGGAACACTCCATGCCTATATTCTTATGACATGGGATGGCTCGGTGAGTGACTGAACTGTGTTGTCCCTGGTACCTTGACGACCATAACGAGTTAAGTGGCCAGCAAGGAAACTTCTTGATGGCAACTCTTCATATGGAGTAACTTATGCAGGGGGATGACACTAGGGGTGACGGCTCTCGCAGCGCTTGAGAGCTTCGGCGCATCTGAAAGGGGTAGACCGATTATATTCGCCGTACTTGCAGCGAGGCCGAAGTAGGTGGTGTTGGCGGAGGACCAGCTCAAATGCGGTTATCGGGAGGTAGGACGGGAGCCTGATCGTGACGAGCAGATGTTCTAGCTCAATAACACGAGCAAGCTTACGATGTAAAGAGTGAAAGACTTAATATGACGAGAAATCAATATGTATGTGTATGGGAATGAAAATGAGCTCGCTCGAAGAAAAATCGGAGGGACAGGAAATTAATGACATCGAAGGGCAGGTGCATACCTTCACGCCAATAAATCCTCATCTGGCTGATTTTACCCTCAAAAGTCGGTAGCCATTGAACTTGGCTCTGTATCCGTGAGGAGCGAAAACTAGTGCTCCTGATTGGATCAGCGTCGCCTCGAAAGGGAGCAGACTGCGAGTTGTGAGTCTAGCGGGAGGTAAACTGGTAATTCAATGCATCGATGCGTAGGTACGCGACTGATCGAGCGCAACGTTAAAGACAAAGAAGCTTCTCAAATCCGAAGTCCGACAACTTTCCTCCATATCCTCCGCGAGCACTTCTTGTGTACCATACACTGCGGTACAGTAACAGAAGTCATCAATCAATCAACGCAACGTTAATCCTCGCTTTTTCACAGAGGTTGTGTGGTTCGACCCGCCTTGGATTTCATCACCGCTGTTGACCTAACGGGAGGGGTTGGAGTCCTTCCGATGAGGGATACGATGGACGTCCTGAGGTCTCGGCGAATTGAGCGTCCATCCCCGAGACGACGGGTAAGAGGCAGTGATGCGCTAAGAGGGGCGGAGTACTCAATGGGAATATTGAATCGAATTGAATGTAGAATCGAATTTAAGTTGTCCGGAAGGTGGAGGTATGCGAGTCCGATGGGCGTCCCAGGGTCTCGGCAAATCGAGCGAGTAAGAGTTAGGGACATGTACGCGACGAGGCTACACTCGTTGATGGTGAAGGGGTGCGAGTGCTCGATGGAAGGGTTGGAATGGAACGTATCAGGGTGTGGAGGCCGGAGATCTGTTAAGTATAGTAATGAAGTTCAGGCCACGACATGACGGTGCAACTAGACAAAGGAGGTGCAAGTCGTGTCGTAGGCCCTTGCACCGTGTCCCGTGTGCGATGTCGATTCTGAACTCTCCCCGTAAACCTTTGCAGTACTGTTTGTTGGAACGCCGACGGAGATGACAAGGTTTCCTGAGGGAGATGAGAGGAATAATGGCAGCAATAATTCCAAAACAATTCCTTGTTAGCCGTGTAAGGTCATTGATACGTGGCATCGACAAAATGTAGTCTTCGCTGCTGAAGGATTTTCTATCACATTCCCTGGGCGAGATACTAAAGATGACGATGGCGATGTCAAAGGGGGAGCAGATGCCAACCCGTCAAAACATTGCCGACAGATGTCCAGGGAACTCGTTCAAAAGCGGCTGAAGGAGAGAAGGGACTGACAGGGGCAGGCTTAAAGTTATAACCAGCGGGCTCCTCTTTCTGCCGGACGGAACGCAGCTTTTTCGCAGACCTCGCAAACACATTGAATGCTATCCTCATTCTGGTCTTGGTCATTCCCCAAAAGAACTCAAGCACCATCCGAAACACCTTCCAGCTGCCTTTGCACCTTAAACTTCCTCCACTTCGCCTATACTCTCGACTGAGGCCTAGCCGCAATACACCACTCATCAAATGCAACGAAAAGTAAACGGTTGGAGCATTAGCGGATGGTACTTGAGTTCGTCGTACCGCTCCTTGACCTCGACGTACGCCTACCAACTTGTTCGATCATCTGGCTCCCTATCCAGCGCTTAAACCATTGCACGGCTGAACAGGCTCCGAGCGTATAGGACATTTAAGCTCCATTTCGATGTAGCTCAGCCTAGCGCTGAACAGTCGCGGGTCGCGATTGAAAACTGACTGAAAGCGCGGCAATTCGTTTTGAGTGGCGAGAAGACACCGACATGGTCCTGATTTGCGAATGAAAGGGGGTGATCGGTTGGGTAAAAGTTCTCCTGAACAGATTACGCCGTCGTATAACAAAACGGCCATCCATGGCTCAGGCGCTTGGCGACTCTCATCAGGCGACATCGAAGGCGTTCAAGTTATCAGCGGGGGCCATGTGCGGACAAACACATGGAGAAACCGGGATACGGACTAGTGAATTGCCGGTCACATGCGGATAACATCACATGCGGATAACAATGGAGGCTGCTATTTCTACTAGTATCCGTTCCCAACCCTGCCTCCGGTTGCCGCATACTAAACTAGCCTTCGGTCACTCATGTTTTTTGTAAAACGCTACTGTTCATTACATATGTCGTCATTGTAGAGCTTGTCTGAGGTTAACTTGTCTTGCTGGTTTATCTTCCAATGACTCCCACAAAAGACTACATCCGTAAAGCTTATTAGGCGCTTGACGCTTGGACCTACATTCAAAGACTCAGAGACGTATCGCATCCATCATCATCAGACGCTCAAATCCTGTTTCTGCATTACGAATTCGTTTCTTTTTCGCTCCTGTTCGGAGTCTCGTGATGCCACCCCTGGATCTGTACCCCACACTTCCCCGCATCACATTGCAAATCAAAGGGCTCGTCTAAACCTGTGACAGGGTGCACTGGGCCTTAAGTTCCCCTTTGGGATGCATTCTTCGAAATCGGCGTCTCCTGAATTTTATGTATAAAGGTATGGGGAGACTACGAGAAAGTCAGACATGGCCCCATCTTCCAAGTCTTCCCAACTTTCTGAGATACGTCCCAAGGATGTCGAGAAAGACGATGCACAGGAGTATTCTCCCGAATTCGAGAAGAAAACCATGTATGCCCATCGTCGCCTTTCCTCATGATATATATGTGAACTTATCAACGACACGATAGGCGAAGGGTCGACATGCATATCCTTCCCCTATTCAGCTTACTTTATACTGTCTCTGTACTTGACAGAATAAACCTGGGTATGGCCCGCGTCGCCGGAATGGAGAAAGACCTGGTATCTATCATTTTGTCTTGCTACCTAGTATCGGATTGATGAACACCACACCAAGGAACTTGACATCGGCGCCCGTTATAGCATCGCATCATGCATGTACTTCGTTCTCTATGTCATCTGGTGAGTTATTGTAGACTTCTGGCTCTTTCTTTCGGCTGACAACTTGCACCCAGCCAACTCCCGAGCAGCATGATCGTGCACAAGCTGGGTCCTCGTCTGTGGCTATCCATATGCGTGGCTGGATGGGGCGCTGCCCAATTGGGCATGGGCTTCGTCCCCAAGTGGGGCTACCTTGTTCTCTGTCGCGTCTTCCTCGGTGCTTTTGAGGTGGA